>JAQFXU010002513.1:0-20329 GCA_034693705.1 Spatulosminthurus flaviceps
AAGGTTGGAGGTGGGAGAAAGTTGTTAATGAAATTCACACCTGCGCGAGAATGGAAATTTCGGGACTGAGACCCGGTCGGTGGGAACAACTAACTTGGTGAAAAGCGAGACGCAGGCGGGAACGGGTTTCTTCGTAGCCAATACCCGGTAGGAACGGGTTCCGTCCGGGACCGAGACCCGTTGGGTACGGGTTTCATATTGTGCTAAAAACTCGAGAATTTTTGGGTCCGGGTTTTTGTGATAAAATCTGCTATTCAAGACGGTTTTTAATTTAAGGTTAGTGATATTCGGGTCCAAATTTGGGTGCGGCTCTCATGGTTTCTGATTTCTTACGGGTTAAACACTATCCGGGTCCGGGTTGCTAAAAATTTGGACCCATGGCGCATGGAAACCTATAGAACGTATAAATATTAAACAAAAATTATGCATATAAAATTTAATCTATACGTTCTATAACTGCTATACTTTATACGGGACATACGTAAAAATTTGCGCTAACTGTCAAATTTACATACATGTAAAATAGGCAGCTAGCGCAACCCTTTATGTATGTAACGTACAATAATATGTGTAACTTATAGCACTTATAGAACAGTACGCATAAACCAAAATTTTACATGCAAAAATTTCATCTATTTTCAGTAAGTGCTACAAGTTTTATACGGGCGATATGTAAAAAGTTGCACTAAAATTCAAATTCATTAAAATGAATGCAAACATTTAATAGGAAGTTAGTCGATTATGTCTTCATTACTTTAATTTAATCTCAAAACCCCACTGACTAGTCAAAGTGGAACTGGAAAGTCAGGCGGCATACAGTATAAACTTCAGCGCGTTCTGCAGCCGTGCGCTAGTGGCGGTTGTTGCTCATATTCGCAAAACTGAGAGCCGACGATTGAACGAGCAAGTGCCACTCGGCCAATTTAAATACTTAGTATTAATTTTTCTGTAAATTTTTTTTGGGTCGAAGAAGCAGTTTAGAAAACGCAATTTGATTTAAATTAATCTTTACGGATTAAAAATCCTCAACAACCGATCCATTAACACGGCACAGAGTAAAATGAATCACTGAATTTTCCGCAAACGTTACCATAAATAAAGCGTGGATGCGGACAGTGCAAGCTGCAAATGTGAAATATTAAGGCTACAATACCTATATACAATATACGTGAAAAAAACTCCCACACCTCTCTTTCTGCTGAAACTCCTTAGACGTTTTCAAATCGTTTGCATTCCAACAATGGAGTGATCGCTCCACTAGTTAAATGTTTTCCGCCGGGTATCCGACGGATATTAATTTGTTATCCGACCGCTTCGGATAATGCTCGTCATCTTATCCTACCCTATCCTATTTTAATTAACGGATAGGCCTGCTTTATCCGATCCGTTGGTTTACAATTCGGATAGGATAATTCAAAATTTTATCCTATCCGAATCCGATCGGATAATCCGGTCCAATGAACAGCCTTACATACAAATAATTCAATAATTCTTCAATAATTTCTCACTTGTTCCATTTGCATTGGTCAGATGAAGAAATTTTAATTTGTATATTATGTTTTGACTCAACGCCATTTACATTTTTAACAGAACCTGTTTGGCGTAACTACATAGACATTCCAGGTTGTGTTGTCGACTTGTGGAGTCAATCAATTAATCTCTACAAAACTATGAATTTTTTGAATTTTCGTATGAATCTTTGGCAAAAATTTTGAAAAAAATGTTTTATTGACATGGATTTTTTTAAATTAGAATTTAACTTTTAGTCTAGACAAAATTTCTAAATTTCGGTGGAATCGTGTTTGCGCCCGTTTTAATATTGTTAATTATTAACTTGATTATAATGTTTATTGAGAAAGTTGCATTTTGCTGAATATTCAGCTAACATGCAAATGCACATAAATGTGATTTTACCTTTCGTCGGCTAAAGGGGCCATAGTTTTGGAAGCGTTGTGCAAGAAGGGGCTATATGCAGCGACAGTTTAATTTTCAAAGGAGCCAAGGCTGTCAATGTACGTACAGATGAGTAACCATGCGAGCAGCTGCGGGAATGCGTATAGCCCCTTTTTGCTTTAGAACAGAGAGTTGGAACTATCTCGTATTAAGGATTTCTGCGTATGGCCCCTTTTGCACTTTAGCCGACGATTTAAGGAATTTTGCAAACGGTAGTAACGCTTGTAGTATTGCATTATAAAAAATTAGGAATTGTTGTTAGGAAATTATTTTAAGTGCAGTGCACATCTCACAATTTTCACACTCAAATTTTTAAAGGCCACAAAAATTAACTCTGTCAGTTCCAAACCAAATTACCCTACTATCTATCTGATACCCTTCTGTTGAACACAAACCGCAAATTACGTACATATGTTGTACAAGGCAATTTTGATTTGAATCCCCGAATGGCTCCAACATGTGACGAAAGAAACTACATTGAACAGGCTATTACGCAATCCGAAAAAGCCACGGGGCTATGAGATGTAAGAGACTTTGACCTTGCTCACGATGTGCTTTTAATCTGGATCCATGGAAGAGACGCAACTTACGTCATGTAAGCTATTACAGTACATGGGGATTATTAGAATAGAATAGATGATTTATTGACCGATTCAGCATAAGCTCTTACAGTCATTTAGGACAATGATTAATTACATCTTAAACCCCCTCGTGGGGGCAAGAAAAAGATTTCGTGGTGTAGTGAGTGCAATCCTCGTACACAATTAATTATTAATATTGGATCGAAATAAAAAATAAAACCCATATTCCGGGCTCAAATAAAATAAAATTAAAAAGTAAAAAACCCCTGGTGGGGGTAAAAAAGGAAAAACTCATTTTTTCCATGGCATGGGGATTATTATGTTTCACAAAGAAATATCCTCTTTTGAGTTTTTGGAATCTATAGCAGGTGCATTCTGCGCATTCCCAAAAAACCCATACTTGGGTTTTTCCAACATGATTTTATTTTGAACAGATACAATTAGAGATGCTGACAGAAAATGGATTTTTGTCAGAAAAAAATCATTTCGGACTATAAAAAATTGGATTGCACAGATAAACGCAACTTTCTAGCCCAACTCTATTTTTACTTTGATGATGTTGCAAATCAGCGAAGAGTTTCTAAAATGCTGTTGCAAATCGGTGAGGAGTTTCTAAAATTCGATGGAAAATAAAACCTGGGAAAACAAAAAAGGAATTCAGCTGAATATTTCGTTTCGCAATTTCCGTTGAAATATTTGAAATTATTTCGGCGGAAAGATTTGGACGCTTGCAAGTAATACAAACATTAATCCTTGACTAAACAAACCAACTGTTCCAAGTCTTTAAGCGGCGTAATGCTAAATTACTGTATGAGAATGGAAGGTGATTCACTTGCTTATGTTTAAGTTCTACGACAATTATGGAATCTACGACATTTCGTCCTTTATTGAGAAATCAAATTAGTTCGGAGCTATTAAAAACGCGTTCAAGTCAGGAGTCGGTACAACACATTTCAGTGACAATCCGGAATTTGCAGTTTTTAATAGAATTTAATATTTCATGGAACCCAATAAATATGTTTTACGGTTAACCGTGCCATATATTCATAGGATTTCATGAAATATAAAATGCTATATTAACATTATAGCTTCCATTTAAATAATGCACAGTCCTAGTAAATACTGCATCTTCCTATTAAATGCTGCAGCTCCCAATTAAATACCGCAGCTTCCATTCAAATACTGCAGCTCCCAATTAAATACCGCAGCTACCATTCAAATACTGCAGCTTCCATTTAAATACTGCCAAACGGAATAAAATTACTGCAGTTGGCCCTAAAAATGCTGAAGCCTTAAGTGGGGGCACTAATTTCCATTAGCTCATTATGATCACCTCACCAGCCGATTCAAACGGAGTTTTACCGATATAAATGAAAGATTATGGAATGCAGCTGCGGCTACAAACTGTCCGGAGAAGACGAGATCCTAATTACTGCGTCCATAGGTCCCTTGAGGATGATTATGAACACATTTTTATTATTCTCTAACCAAATTATCAATTGTAAAACACACTTTAGCGTCCGTGATAATACCGATGGGAGACCAGTCTCATTGTACTGAATCGGGAATATCACCTAAATGAAGTCGAAATGAAGTGAAACCTTTAAGATTTTTAACAGTTAAGTGGATTTTTTTAACAGTTTTTCAAATTGCATCATCTTGAATGAAAATATTTGAAAGTTGCATTTTTTCTGCATTCTGGCCGATGTAAATAATAATGTAATTAATTAAAGTCATTGGTCTTCATTTTTCCTTTTTGAAAAATTTATTTGCCATCTCTTGCATCTCTTCCTTCGTCTTTGGCTGCTGTGCTGAAACCTGTAATTTAATTTTAATTGTATTGTATTGACTTTATTAACGTGCTATAACCAGATCAGTACAAAAAATGACTGGTCTCCCTCTGGTGACGCGTGAAATTTGAATTTTCACAAAAAAATTTGAAAAAAGGTTCCATAATGTGTACTTTGTACTAAAATTCTTTTTTGCTAATCTCTTATCTAATAACCATTTAGTTATAACCGTCAAGAATTCTTCATATTTTAATGTTGATCGGCTTAACAGATTGATAAAAAATAGACGTCCTAAAGAGTGTGGTTCTATTACCAACATTACCAACAGAAACATTATTATATGCCAAAATACTACTATACGTGCATATATTTGGGGTCGGGGAAGGATTTCCTACTATCACAGAGATACTAACAAGTCATAATGATCAAACATCTCATTATCATGGGTGTGAAAGAGAAGAAAAATGGGGAAGAGGATGAAAAGTATGTGAGTGGAATAGTGGCCAAACTGACGTCCAAGGTTAATGGCTGCAGAGACAGTCAGAATAGGAAGAGGGGAAACGAGGCCCATCCTGATGAAACTGCAGAATGTAGAGGATAGGGACGAACTACTGCGGAAAGCTAAAGCAAGCCTCCATACACTAAGTGAATACGAGGGAATTTACGTAAAGCCTGACTTGACTGTGGCTCAGAGGAAAAGTTGGCAACACCGGCGCCTAAACAACAAACCTGCAAGTACAAATGAAAACGAAGTTCCTAATGTCCAGAGTCCAATCAGAGTTGAAGAGAATGTCCCGCGCAAATCCAGGCGTAAAACCAGTCAATTACAAATACTAGAAGTGGGTGAGCAACATGCAAAGAGACGGAAAGTCAAAATAGCAAAGACTGACAAGAGCTGAAGGGCTCATAATAGTGTATACGATATTGTGTGTAGGAGTTTTTGACGACTAGCATTTTTTTTGCTAGGACTGAAGTTTTTGGAGTTTGTGTTAGAAGTGAGAGTGAGAAAGTATGCTGTTGGATAATTGAATGATATAGTTATTGTATATTGTATAACTGGAAAATGATTTCTTGTATGGCATTGATTCGTGTTGTTAATTTGTGTGATGTAAAAAGTAACTTGACAATATGAATAATTTATTATGAGCGATGTACATATAGTGTAACCAAAAGAGATTATGAAATTGTAATTCTGACATTGCGAATTTGGGATCAAGAGCCCATGGCTCGGTATCCGTATCCTTAATAAATAAATAAATAAAACAAGGTAATGAGTTGTGTTTCTATTAAATACCAATAATCCCCTTTGACTAAGCTATTCCTAATTCTTAAGGAGACATACATAACTTCCAATCAGATAAATGTTTGCTACCAGGACTTATCACTATAAATTATTTGTAACCAATTGCTATGTACAAATTATAATTATTAGAAATAATCCTAAGCTTTGCAATGACATCCATCAACTAATATTTACCTGGGACAGCCAGATGCACACCACCACCAGAATTGACCAGATCTTCATGATGATGTTCACACTTGAACAATGTTTCTTGGGTCGACTTGAGATTACAACGACTGCTTCAAAATTCAGGGTGGATTTGATATGAGCAGGCTCTTAATCCTTACCGTTTGTAATGACAGAGGCAGTTCTGGAAACCTATTTATACTACAATATACGACTGTACCCGGAAATCTCAAATAAAAAATGCAATATGAAACAATTCACAGTAAGAGAGAGAAAACAAACAGTATTTCATTGATGCCATTGTGGCATTTGCCTCGCGACACAATACAAAAGTTCATGATAGGTTCTACGCTGTATTATGATATCAATATAAGACTTCATAATTATACAAGTCAGTGAATGACACTCTGAACGAACCAGGAAATGTTGCGATCATAACTTCTATCACAAGCAGATTCTTTGGCAACTTTTTCTGCCATGTTTGGAATTGGAGCTCCAAAGGGTTAAAATTATTTTTTCTCCCCATCAACTTCTACTTGCTGATTCCAGCAGATTCTTGTCCACTGACCATCCAACTGTCGCATGTCGGATCAGTAATATAGCCAGATCTTGTATTCCTATTTCACATTATAATATTGCCACGCTGTCATTGTGGCCTTGCAATGTGAAAGCATAAAAAAAACCTTCGATGTTTTTTTTCAAATTCAATTTTTCATTTTTTTTCGTGAGTGTTTTCGCATGAAGATTTGACACCCTTCCACGCTGTCAAAAAAATTAGACCTCTAGCCTCTAAATGCCACGAGTGTTCACACAGCTACGAGCAACTCATTGGCTCCAAAGAGGAACCTGGTCACACAATTGGTAAGAACGGTCCATATATCGGTGGCATTTATAAATGCCAAATTGTCAAAAAGTGGCTGGAGCTGTTTTGCATGACGGAAGTGTTTGAACCAGACAATCAAAAACGGAAGAAAGTGCCCCACCTCATTTGCTGAAAAATTTGACGATAGTTCAGCCATTGCGATCTTTAGTAGCTCTCAGATGAAAGAAACCAAGTTTTTGAATAAATCATTCCAACAAAAACATTAGCACAATAATTGTGCTCCACCGTTCTTAACCTTTTCGGGGGATGAGATTTGAATTGATAATTTCAGCCAATGATGCGAGGTAAAAAGAAGATCAGATTTTTGCTAAAATTTGATTTAACCAATAATTCTATAGTTTTTTCCGTTCTGCCGAATTTTTTATTATTGCCATATTTTACCCATTTTGACAAATTTTTATTTATTTGACCAATATTGGATGCGGCTTTATTTTATAATGTACATGATTAAAGTCCAGGGAAATATAAATTAGCTCTGGTTTCTGGAGTATGAAACCCACAATTTCGGGTAGACTATGTTCAAAATAGGGTCTTAAATTTCCTTTACAATGGGAAACTATGACCTAACATTATTGTTGTCTTAAAGTTCTCAATGAATTAAATTTGTGGGCAAAAACAATTTTATACCCATGATTTTTCGTAATTTAATGTTTAGCAAAACATTTCTCAAGAGTATTTATTAATCCAAATTGATACAAAACTGGCACAGATTAGTTCGAGGAAAATTCGTAATGTTTTCAAAATTCGTCTAAATCTCACAATGAGGACCAACAATTGAAACACTCGATTTTTATGCGGCATTTATCATTCAAAAGGTCTTGGCGAGAGCTTTTCAATGGTACCTACCATATATCTGCGTGGGACTTGGTTGTTGAGCAAAAAATGGCAAAATTTCCCACCAAATTCACCGAAAATACGATATTTCGTCCCCATTTTAGTCCTTAAAATGTGCAAAGCTGTCCCTTTTGAACCCCTCGACCAATTGCAATGGCGCAAGTCAATTCTGAAAGCTAATAATTTACTATTTAAAAATTTTTGACTCAATTCACTACTTCGCTTCAAAACTACAACGCATGGACTTACCCATATTACGTTCGAAAGTTATTCGAAAATCTTTGCTTTGGAGGTTGTATCAAACGTTAATACGAGCTTACTTTTCAAATACGAGCTAATATTTCAAAAGTTGAAAATTTTGCTTCTTGCGAGTCATAAAAACGAATCCTTGTAAAAAAAATAATTTATGATTACATATTTTGCTTGAAAAAAAATATCGAAAGTTTTTTTATGCAATTACACAGCAATGGCACAATGACAGCGATGACAGGTTGTCAACGATTCCACCCGCATGTGCGGATGGCCCAATGGCTTGTATATTATAATATGAAATAGGAATACAAGGCTATATTATTGATCCGACATGCGACAGTTGGATGGGTAGTGGACAAGAATCTGTTGGAATCAGCAAGTGAAAGTTGATCGGGAGAAAAAATAATTTTAACCCTTTGGAGCTCCAATTCCAAACATGGCAGAAAAAGTTGCCAGACCTAATACGCTTGTGCGAGGATACCTCATAGATAGGGTTAACCATTGAGATTTTGTAACTGAATTGAATAAAGGTTTAAGATGGTTGACCACTCTGTTAGACCTTCGGGTATGAATCGGAGTATAAACCCCCACTTTTAAGCCAATGACAAATGAATATAATTGAGCACTTCATATGAAAATAAATGGGATGTATTCTGCCATTAATTTTTTGTTTTAATTAATTTGTGGTAAAAATTATGCTTTACCTAGCAACTTAAGCACCGAGAAGTTTTCAAAAGATGATTCCAAATTGTAATAATTGAAATTCTGATTAAATCTTGAAAATGGGTACGACTTTCCTTCTCACTTCAACCTCTTCGCCCGGGTGCTTCATATCAAACCACGATCTACCCTTGCATTGACTGCACTGTCCCGGCCCAACCTTTTCCACTGGCGTTATAATTACGCAGATTAACAATTAACATATAGTTGTAAAATCCGACCAAAAATACTCGACTTAATCAGAATTTCTCAATTAAAAATTTGAAAGCAAGCAATAATGATTAAAACAATTTGTGATTAAAATTACAAGGCAAATTATTCACCCCAAACGTTTTTTGGCTGGAACGTCCATATCTCTCAAACCTGAGCGGTCATCCAATTGCATTGAACAAAACATCGGTCCCTTTGTCGGATTCTGCATATTTCCTTACTTTTCAATTGAAAACCCAATGAAAAGGTTGAAATCATTTGATGTGGCAGTGGAAATCATTACAACAAGGGAAACATATTCTCTATACATTTACGACACTTGGGTAAAACAACGAAGGCACCAACATCGATGAACTGATAAGACTCATTGCAAAATCTCGCAATAAATTTTATTAATTGCCGTGAAACCTACACAAAATCGTATTTCCCTGGTAACTTCCTCCAATCAAATGAGTGAGCTTTTGTGTTCATATTTCCTTACGGAATTTTTCAACCATGTAATTATTAAACTACGAGCAGGTTGCAAATGCTAGAGCATTGTGAATTTTGTGTACAAAGCTGTTTAATACAAAAAAA
This sequence comes from Spatulosminthurus flaviceps, assembly GCA_034693705.1. NCBI lineage: Eukaryota > Metazoa > Arthropoda > Collembola > Symphypleona > Sminthuridae > Spatulosminthurus > Spatulosminthurus flaviceps. The sequence goes on from JAQFXU010002513.1 coordinate 9,268, forward strand.
TCAAAATTTTACTCTCTCTTTACCAATTATTAATTCTTAATATTTTCAATAGAGTAGAAATTGGGCTTCAGCTACAAATCCAGGAAAAAATTTATCATAGCAATGTGTTTTTGCTTGGAACCTAATTAAAAATCAGGTAATTTATTTTCTCGAAAAAATTAATCAAAGGAAAACAAATTCTTGGGAATCCAGAAATGCCCCAGAAAATAAGGCAGCTAGAAACTAGAAGCATTTGATTTAAATTTTAAAAAAATGTCCTTGCAAAGTTCAAAAAAAATTGAACCTGCAAAACCGTATGATAATTTAATACTTTAAAATTGAAATCATTTGGAGTATAAATGACGAGCATTTTCAGTTAAGGAAATTGTATTATCAGACGGAATTGTGCTAACAGACCTGACGAGCATTCAAGGCATATATGAGATAAACTCGGTGACAACTGCTATGTGTAATAACGAGATAAGTTTTTTGAGTGGAAAATCTGAAGTTGCAAAAGAGTGTGTTGAAAATTAGTAGTTATTCCAACTATCGCAACTTTCAGGTCGGGAAACATTTAAATCATCTCTTCTAATACTTGAGACATTTTAATTCTTTTGTAAAAATCCAACCCATCCAACAACACGGCAGCCTCAAAGATTTTCCTCGGAATAAATTGTCCATGCCAATGATTATTTTAAAATTACTATACAAAAAATATCAACCGGCAACCCATGGATGAGGTGAACTACGGCTGTTATCAAGAACCGATCAGCATACCTTTACTGACTTCACAACCAGATGAGCGTCCAATATCCCCGTCATTTCTCTCTCTCGCTCTCTTCCATACATTCCATAGTTGTTAAGAAATGATATATGATTGTATGTAATGCTAATTAGAAATAATAAAGGAGGCATAAGAAAAACTCTGTCAGACCTGCGGGTATAAATCGGAGTATAAACTCCCCCATTACAGGACTGGCTGCTGTTGATCCGGTCATGTCTAGTCACATGTTGATTTCTTTAGAATGGCATGATATCGTTCACAAGATCTTGGAGGAACAATGAATCGTGCGCATTAACATGATTTGCAACAAGTAAACGTTACAATGTAAAAACAAGCCAGTGCACAAAAAAATACCACTGTATTTTAAATAATGCAATTTGATATAATATTTGTTCTTCTATTTTTTTCTAAATTAAGAAGAAGCCATACATTTTCATGGAACCTACCCGTTAATATTGAAAAATATAAAAAAATCTGTGTTAATTGCTCAAAAATTGCTTATTTTTACACGTGGCTTATAATTATTATTTTGGACCAATATTTAAATCTACTATTAATTCTGGTAAAAAGGTATGGGTCATGGGTGAATATGTGGCACAGAAGTTATTTTGATGTGAAAGTCACATAACCTACACTAACCTGCACGACAGCCTCGAGGCATTGGGTAATTCCGCTCAAATGCAACATTGGGGCAAATAAATTTAAAATATAGTTTGGGCGGCGTTGAAGTTAAATATTATCTTCACTACCCATTTTATTTATGTAGGTTGTTCCTATCATTCCGTGCTTATGACATAAAAACCCCATATTTTTTCTCAACCTTTCTATATATGCACCCAACAATGTATTATACGGGACATAATCATTAAAATTAGAAAAATGGTTTTCCCAAAACTGTTGCTTTCTAAAAATCCATAAAATGGAAAGCTCACAAAGATGTAAATAAATTATGCAGTACATAAAAACTTTCATCAATCATTTCTTGCGTGCACGTGCATTTTATAACAAACACTCTAATAATAATAATGACCGTAAATATTTATCACATTCTAATTATTGCCCTAACTTTCTTAAAGAAGCAAACCTTCTAATGACTCAACTTGTCTCATGTCCCATTCATCAAACGAGGTACATAGTATTTATGTGAATGGGTTTTCTCTTCCAGACTTTCGATGTTTTCCAAATCATATTATCCATATAATTAATACTCACAAATCCCATTCATTTAATTCCAATTGTTACTTACAAGAAATAACTTTCAAATATCAATAAATAGCTCAAAGCTAAATGTGGTGGCTGAAAAGGGAAATTTTTTAATATAGTCAATTATTAATCGGAGGGAAGCCCTCATAGCATAATGAACTTCCAACAGTGGGCATGGACGACAATAGGAGTTACCCTTTGCTTATTCTCCTGGCCTTCGCCGTCCTCTAGCAAGGTAAGGGTGTACTCACATAGAACCTTTTCCGTCCGTATCCGTAAGTTTTTTTACGTTACGGAAGAAACCACTCACATAGAAACCGTTTGTTACCATTGAAAGGGATAAGCATTACGCGATAGGTTTCTTCCGTTTTACGGAAGACAAATTTTACGGACGGGGTCTATGTGAGTACACCCTAAGAATACAATAATACACTTTTATGCTCCATTTTTTGTGAATTTGACTTAAAATAGTATCCTGTCATAGTCCTGGAAATTTAAAAAAAAATTTGATTTCATTACACTTTAGGTCAATACATGTCTCACCTTTCGTGGCCGACGAGGGGACACTAAAGATCCGGAAAAGTGGCTTTATGAGCAACCCGCAATCAAGACCAAAGATTTGACTGAAGTTGACCTCCCGGAGCCCGTCGTAACCCGTGTAATTGCCATGGTTGATGATCCAGGGATGGAAAAAATTGTTGAGGTGGCTGAATGGGAAGGGAGTGACGAAGAGGAGGACATTTTAGGTTACCCGAGATCCGAATGGGACCCTCCTTCGGAAACTGACTGCATTCCACGGCCAGCTAATGACAGACGAAAGCGTGCCGCTGGTAAAGGAGGAAAGAAAAAGTCCTTCCGCTGCGTTTGGAAGAAAAAGAAGCGCCCATATTGTGATGAACTCAAGAAATTACCCAGGGATAAACGCAAACCCATCAAATTTATTATAGAAAGAACCACGGAGAAGAAAAATGAATTTTTCTTTCGGATTTGGGTAAACGAGTCCGTCCCCTCCTCCAGCACCGTTTTCACTGAGGATAGGGAATACTATATTAAAGTGAGCAGCAAAAAAATGTATACGGTGACCATGGGGAAGATACCCAATAAAGTGGACAAGGCCGACTGGAAGGACATTGATTATCTCTACAGGGTCATACAAAGTTTCTACGGTCAAAGTCTTGACATTACACAGGAGCGGTTCTATTTCGACGCTGTTACCACTTTCGTGTGGGACAAGGTTGATGGGCACTACCGTCTCGTTGAAATAAACTCTGTCATGATCAAGACTTTGGAGGATCTCTGTGGGGATACTTTGCCCTACATTTCCTATAGGAGAAGGATTACGTCCAAGGAACATGCCAAACTCAAAGAAATTACCGTGGATATTATCAGTAAGGATTCTAAACCTTACGAGGCCCTCTTCAGGTCGGAAGATTCCTTCAGATTTAAAAACTGGTTTAGGATCTACGCAAACACTGTGCTCAAGGGGGATGTGGGAGGAGGGGAGAACTTGAAAGTGGTTGAGAGCTACAAACATTCCGAGACTGGTCAATTAAAGTTCATTAAGATCATTTGGGATGTGACGGTGGACGTGAAGTCCTTCACGATGGTAGCCATTTTGTTCTCGAAAGATGGCGGCTTGCCTACTATCACGATCAAGGATTTCGGCTCATCCAATAAAGGTGTGGCGGAGTACAAAGTCCTGGTCCAATTCTTCACGCGAACCACGGCCCTGGTCCTCAAAGTTGAGAAACTTACACTCCTTGTCCGTCAAGGAGAGGAAGAGGATGATGACGCGGGAGATTTTGAGATGAAATTTAATTACACCTACACTAAAAAGACGACAGCTTTCAATTACACGGCTCAATCTTCCTATATTGAGGATGGTGTGAGTCGACGAAGAAAACGACGAGGATTTAGAAAGAGGGAGTCCCCATCCTATGCCTCCTATTGGAACCACATGGTATCTTATTTGGCAGGAGGTGAATCATCCCATTCCTTAAACTGAAGCGCACGAGCGGGGTTAAACAAACTTAAGCTTTAGCGTAGTATTCATTTTTACTGGTTGTTTTTTTACAAGTTTATATCATTTTTGTGTGTATTCATACAAATGGAGAAAATTAAATGTGTGAAAATTCTGGGAAATTGTTATTTTTAGCGGCGATTTATTTATTTTGCGGGTATAAAAATTTTCCCTGTGTAAGATCTTGCACAACTGACCCTTTTAAATCCTTCCCTTCCAGAGAATCACTGAATACTAATTCATTGTTTAAGTACACAGGGATTTGAACTCCCTTACCACAGAAAATTGCTCCTAATATAATGGTGACAAATTTAATGTACACATTCCCAGCCTGAGTGGTACCTGATTCTATTTATTCACCATTGTACCCATTTCTAAATTTTTCTAGAATGCAGTCAGAATTTTCTAGTGCCATAATTGTTTCGGCTTTTTCCAAATGAACTAAAAGTTCCTGTGCTCGATGATTTATATTAAGACCCGATCCTGTAGGACACTGGTCGGTGGGAACGAATTTAAGGGAGCATGAGCCGTTTTTGCTATTATCCCGTTATTATTTCTTAGAAACGTTTTCCAGTTTAAAGTGATAATTTTTTTGAAATTGAAAGTTTATGGTGTTCATAATAGATTTCTTCAAGATTTTGGAATTTTTTATTAGCATTGAATTTGCAAAGCATTGTTAGAACCCTGGTGGATTCATGATCTGGAAGAATAAGGTTGTATTTTGCATATCGTCGCTGGAGAATCAAAGTGGAATAATGCACGAGTTGCTTAAATACAAGGTGAAATAACCACCATCGAATTTTCTGCAAAGCTGAAATAACCACCACCAGATGGCTCAAACGCTCCATTTAAATTACATGCATGTCATAGTGTCAAAGTGAAATAACCACCAGCATATCATTTTCTCCACTCACTGCACTATACACTACTGTAATGCTTGACATAGGATTTGTGTATCCAATGTGTAGCATTTATTAAATATTCGCTGTTTCAAGTTGTGATCCTACCTTCATACCGTATCTCGCAGTAGTGTTCTAACAATAATTTTTTAATGTCAACATCTCCGTTATTTTTTGACGAGCATTATAGACTCTTCTGATAATTTTCGAGGGAGTGAAATTGTAGTGAAATACGGGATAATTATTGTGTTTTATTTTTAAAAGAGATTAAGTCTCGTTGCCGGAAGATTCTTCCACAAGATTTTTCGACCAGTAATTTTAGGACAAAACATTCGTCCGAAATATTTTTGTGCAGAAAATTTTTTTACCAATATTTTTTGGGCCAAAATTATTTCGACCACAAATTTTACTCTCCGATTTTATTTTACATCACCAGAGGTATTACATCGGAGGGTACATCACCGCAGGTATTATGTCGGAGGGTACATCACCGGAGGTATTATGTCGAAGGGTACATCACCGGAGGTATTATGTCGAAGGGTACATCACCGGAGGCATTATGTTGTAAGGTATATCTCCACGGAAAAAGCTTGGAGAGTTAAACCAACTGTAGTTAACTTCAACCCATGGTTAAATCCACTAGTCAAATCAAGTTCTTAAGACGTGAAACGAAATCCTATTTAACTACTGTTTAAATTGATTTTAATAAAAAAACTATTTGCAAAATAATTTTTTGTTGTTACAATTGCAATTAAGAATCTGTATAAATCGACCTTATAAAATATTTGCTACAACTATACTGAAATTCTGTATGACCGCAGGAACACAACTTGAAACAACGAATACTTAATAATTGCTCCACATTGGATACACAAATCCTATGTCAAGCATTTCAGTAGTGTATAGTGCAGTGAGTGGAGAAAACGATATGCTGGTGGTTATTTCACTTTGACACTATGACTTGCATGTAATTTAAATGGAGCGTTTGAGCCATCTGGTGGTGGTTATTTCAGCTTTGCAGAAAATTCGATGGTGGTTATTTCACCTTGTATTTAAGCAACTCGTGCATTATTCCACTTTGATTCTCCAGCGACGATATGATCTTGTAGTTTTGGGGTTCTAAAGCAATGAAAGGAGTCGCTGTGAGGAAGATTTCGATGAATTTTGATAAAATTGATAAATATTGAGCATTTTGATGAATATCGAAAATTTTGACCAATATCAAGGGCTTTGACAAAAATTTCAATTTTTGAGAATTTTGATAAATATCGGCATTTTCCAAAATTTTGATGGTGATTTTCGCAAACTTTTGAAAGCAGCAGTATGAGTTGTTCTGAGCTTAGTGTAGCGCCGTGCCCTGAGATAAAGATTTCAAATTAATACTTTCCAAGTCAAATGTGCCAACAAGAACAATTTTGCACATTAAATGGGCAGTCTATGTATTCCCATGCAGCAATCAAAGTACTCATAAACTGCATCCGATATCTGATTCATCGGTTGGAAGTATTTTCTCTTCTGTTTTTGCAGAGGGTTTTTCATGCCAAATAACCCAAGACCGTTTTCATCGACCCAAAGTTTCAAAGCCAAATATTTTTCATCCATTTTCTTTCCTTCAGGGTTAACATATGCGCAGATGTAAAAATTCTATTTGATACATGTCAATGCAGTTTATGTTGTTCAAAAGTTATTGATTCAAAATGTAATCACATTCTGAAGCTATTTATGACTGACTAATCTGACTATGTATATATACTTACATGAATTGACTCAGAAAATAAAAAGAATCCAAACAATATTCATACAGAATCACAATAAATTTCAAATTACGTCTTTGTATACATTCAAGTTAAAAATAACTAAAATCCATTGGGTTTTGATGAAAACATCAAAAGTTGCGAGAAAAAATATTGACAATCGAGGGCAATATTTAAGTAAATAAATATGGCTTTTTCCAAAAGCAGTTTGCTGCACATTTCTGCATGAAAATGTGAAGATCGCATATATCCTGTACAGCGAAATACGTCCTAGAGATCCAAAATAACTTTTGTGACAGATTGTTAGAGAAAACGTTATAGAGACCTAATTTTGAATAGCTTGGGATTAATAATACATTCCCTATATATACGCCCTGCTGTACGTAAAAAAAAGACGATATTCAGCGCTAAAAATTAATAATACCGTCTATCAATACTACCCTGACCACTCTCACACGTATAAATTGCATCGATATTGCATCGATAAATTCCTTTACTAAAATGTACTAACATAACGAGTAAACAATAATTTTATTTTTGTGGAATCGGAGCAAGAACTTATGACGAATCTAGTCATTGTTTAATTTTATGACATCCACTCACATTGAAATCCCTGCCTTTACCACAAAGCTAAACTAACACATATTTTATTTAGTCATGGTTAAGTGGACAATTAAAATCAAGGTTTTATGTACTTGGAAATGTAATTTTTTTGCATAGTAAGCAACACACATCTGAAGCAGGATGGAACGTAGTGTTTCAACCATGTTTTAACGTCTTTAACTAAATACCTTGAACAATTCAAATTTCAAGTAAATATGGTAAATATTATTGTAGAAATATCACCAAAGCTTTACATGCCTTCAGCTTCAAACAAACAATTGTTCATAAACTTGGGAAATTGTGGATTTTTCCCAAACCTTTAATACTAAACGGGTACAGTGGTGGGAGGAAGAGGCAAATGTCGTCATGAAGTTATGGAGTCCACAAATAATTTTGACAACATTTTTCAGCGTGTTTCTGCTCCAGTCAATATTAGTCGTACATTCCAGCTATTATTATGCTAATACCATCAATAATATATTTATACGTAAATTAAAATGTCAAAATTTTACAACAGATGAATTTTTGAAAATTATTTCAGGATTCCAAATCCTCAAGAGTAGGGAAAGCGAATTTGAAAAACTTTGCGAGACATGGGTACGTTTATTCACTGTTAATAATAAATATCCACGAGATTCTCTTATAAATACCTCCACCACCATGAAAAACAAGCATGGATCAATTTTACCCACCTATTGAAATTTCAATATTTATTTTTACAAAAGTCGAAGATAAAAAAAGGTAATTTTTTTCTAAGATACAGTATATTCCCTATATAGTGGTGTCTCCTAAGATGACATTTTCTCCCCAGAGTTTCCTCATGTTTAAGGTATACGCTAGAGGGGCAGGGTTTTTAGAATTTTGTTCTTTTTCAGCCCCTTTTGACTCTTTTTGAACGCAAAAAGGGCCATTTTTAGTCAAGAAATGAAAATATGCCACCTTTTATGAATTCAAAATTCATTTTTAAAGCAAATCAATGGAATTGCTTCCAATTTTGTGATGGTGCCTTCAGAATTGGCATGACCTTAAATCTTAATAGGGAAAATGCTTGGAGCGCGATAGTGGCACAATATCAGCCATCCCTTGGATGCCTCTTTATATGGAATCCACTGTAATTACTTTATCTCTATGTGTATATAGCATTCCAGTCTCTATAAATGGACCTATAGAAAAGTGCAATGCATTGAGTAACCAGGTGGGTGAGATAATTCAATCGCCGAACGGGGAGAAGCGACTTATAAAAGTCAAAATCATGGACATCACTGAATGTGGCCTTCCCGGGGGCATCATCTCCGAAATCAAGGACGTCTACGAATCCTGGAGCTCTTCTGGCTATGGTTGTGACGCAGATTCTTTCCTCGCTCTCCTTCAGATGGAAAGGGAGGAATCCCCTACTGAAACGGTCACAGTCAGCGGATCACCCATATTTCAAAAGAAACTCATGGTGGATCTTGAGTCCGGTGAAAAGCTCTTTGGCAGTCCCGAACCATGCATCCCTTCCTGCCCCAATAAAAAATCCAGAAGGAAAAAACGATCCGTCCATGGAAAAAAGAAATGTCGAATTGTCATTCGCTGGCCACCATCAAGAAAGAAACCCGGGAAAAAAAAGAAACCCATTTGTGGGAGTGAAGGTGCTCCAGGAATTACTCCAAATCCAAGCGAGGTCCTACCCAAGCATCCGAATAACTCAGTTTCTGTGACACTGGAAATCTGGGAGGACAAGGACTATACATTTTATTTCAATATCACAGTAACTCAGGTACAAGTGGTTGTTCCTGACCCCAAGGTTGAGGAATATCTAGAGGGCGCCAGCATCATCATTAAATTATACAGGGACGACTATGATGATTTAGTTTTTCAAGTTGATAAAATCTCACCATTTTATGACAAGCAGAGGGAAATAATGACAAAAATCGCAGAGTTGGAAAAGGCTTCGGGTGGCATCGACAATATTGTTACTTTGTCCTGGAAAAAATCCAAGGATAACGAGTACTGCTTGGTGGACATCATCATGAAGCCTCTGCAAACTCTGGACAGTTTATGTGATAATCTTCCTGATTACTTGGATTACCTGGAAAAAAGGGCAGAGAGGGCTCTGCTCAACCAAACGTCGGCTCTGCTAGTTGAAAATAATGGGACTTGGTTCATGACGTTGTTCCGAGGTTGCATGGTTTTCTCCTTTTCTCTGTGGTACGATGTCTATGAGAGCACCATGTTAGTCAATCATTTTCGTAAAGAGCGTTTTGTAATAACGGAAACGAATGAAGAGGGCGGCACTGTATGGCGTCGTGTACAACACATTTCCATCACCTGGGACCGCGATGATCCTTCCAAGGGGAAAGTGAATGTGACCATTAAATACCCCAAAGGATGCTTGTGCGACCCAATTGTATCCATCAAAATGATCTTAGGGAGCGATAAACCCCGAGAAATATGCCCAGTCTCGATTCGAAAACTTGAGGAATTCGGGAACAAAGCCCAAGCGGAAGTGATGGTTGAAGAGCTCAAAACTAATACTTCATCAACTGCCTCGCCCTCGTCCCCTCCTGCCACAACAATAACTGATTCCGGCGAAGTAGTTGTGGAATTGGAGTCGTCTCATAATTCCACTAACCAAACAACCCCCGTCGCCGCCAACAGCGCGAACATCGTTTTTCAGATTCAAGAAATTGATGGGAATTTGGGTAAGTACTTTTTAAATCAATGTATAGTAGTTTGCAATAGAATAATAATAGTAGTTTTGAATTGACTTAAAATTAGGGAGGGAATGGGTAAGAAAATAGTAATTTTTATGGCCTACTCTTTTTTACAGCGAGAGCGGTGAAGATTCGCCGGAAACAAATTGGGAAAAAGCGGAAAAAGCGAAAAAAGTAAGGGTTCATGAAATGTACTGTAGCTCCTTCCAAGCATGGAATTTGTTCAAGTTAGGTATGGTGGGTAAACTCTTTTTGTCAATAACTATTGTACGTGAAGGATGATAATAAAAACGTAGTAAACTATTTTCTAAAACTCATGGCATCCAGAATGGAAAAATGTCTCAAATTTCCAAAACAATTCATAACTCCCAGTATGAAATTTTTTTTACAGTTTTTAGTGTGCTAAAACTAACAACATGTTAGGCGCTAAATTTTTTGTAAGTTGGCCAGCTATTGCATAATTATTATAGCCCTTTACACCATGTAAACCCTTCGGAATTTGGATTTGTTGCAACTTTAGTTCTACTTAAAGTAGAGACACAAGGTTTTTTGAAAAAAGTTTTTGCACTGGGTCTTCCGATAAAAGTTTGAGCTTTTAGAATCTATCAACCCTGTGTCTCTGCTATGAGTACGTCTAATGTTGGAGCAAATCAAAGTTTCTTAAAATTCTGAAAGGCTTACATGCGCATGGTGTAAAGGGCTCCAATTTGCATTAGCTGGCCAACTCAGAAAAATTTCCATAGTTTTTTGAACATTTCCCACTTTTTAACATTTCACGAAATTCACACACATTTCATTGCAGCAGGTTCACGTTAGTCATATGTTTCTACATTTACCTAGTGCTAACGAACTTGACTTCCTGTCCTACTAGGATCAGCACGGTGGGCCCAGAGCAAAAATATTTTCCGAAAGTTGTGCTCTGAGTATAATGTATTGAATTAGGGGATGGTGGCAATTCAACTCGTAACTTCGCTTTTTTCAAAAAAATTTGGAATTACTCGTTTTTATCGTGTTTGAGTCTATTGTACATTGTGAGTAGAAATACAATAAAAACCCTTTAAACCGGTCCTTCAGGGGGACACGAAATTTGGCCGGTTTATCGAGAGACCGTTTTATCGATTAGC
>JAQFXU010002514.1:0-20328 GCA_034693705.1 Spatulosminthurus flaviceps
ATTTCGAAGTTTTTGGTGTTATTTTTAAATAATAATTTACCTATAATTAAATAGTTTAATTATTTTGCTGTTCGCATTTCGCATCTTCGCACTGCATTTTTTTTGCCGCAACTTTGTTATAAATATAAACTACCTGGCAAAGCTTTTGTGAGTGGGACGCAAGGGCTTGTACCCTTAAAGGGTGTTTTTATGCTTTTACTAAAACGCGCGTTTTGCAAAAGTTAATTTTGAATTGACAATAATTATTTTTAATATAATTCGAAATAAATTATACAAAGTTAGAATTTTCTTATTTCGAAGTTTTTGGTGTTATTTTGAAATAAAGAGAGATAGAAATAGTAAATTTATTTCACTGACACTACAGCAGTGCTTGCCTTGCCACACAGTATAATGATGCAATGTTTTAAAATTAATTTAAAGGTTAATCTTGTCTAAACAATTTTGATTTTTAACCATATAAATGATTATGAGCTATTCTACACGTCCCTCTAATTACTGCTATAATAATGTTCTCTAACATCTCTTTTGGTAAACCAAACCTAATTCTAAAGTTTTCCAGGAATGTGGTTATGGTGCCACGAGCTCCTAGTAGTAAACCTATGACTTGAATATTATTTAAACGATACTTTTCCAAAAAGAATGGTATACACCATACAAGGCTCATAAATTTGTTTTTTCCTATAATTAAATACTTTAATTATTTTACTGTCCACATCTTCGCACTGCATTTGTTGCCGCAACTTGTTCTTAAAGAATATAACACTGAATAATAACACTGCACTGCTTAAAAGTGGACTTTTGGACCTTTCAAGGTCCACACGTTCGGATAGAGTTAGTATTTTTTCTTATCTGAATTAATCTTCATGCCATACATTCCAACTATAGATAAGTACATATATATGTACATATAAGAGAGGAGAGTTTACGTGTAGTGATAACATTCATAAAAGTATATGGGCAGTAAAATTGAATAATTATTATTCCCTGTGTTATTGCAACTTTTTTACACCATCAGTCATGACCAAGCCACGGTCAACGCAACAACAAGCGAAACTTGAACGATTCTGATAGAAACTCACCTGCCGGCTTTGGGGCAATAGTGTTATCGTGCGCTTTGACAGAGCAAGTGCTATTATAAAGGAGACATAATAATGGGGTTCGTTGCAACTGCAACTTTCTATTAACAAACCATATAACCATTCTTTGAAACATTTTTTTGGAATTAATTTTTTTTACAGATCACATAAAATTTCCACAGAAGAAGAACTTGTTGAATCTTCCAATTATTGTACCTTGAAGACCATTGCATCTGTGAATGAAGGTCAGCTTGAAGGAGTAATTTTGAAGAGCAGAGGTGGACGTGCTTTTGTTGGATTTTTGGGGATACCATACGCTCAAGAGCCGGAGAGATTCAAGGTATGTAAAAGCATAAAACCTGTTCAGTTCTTAATATGTCAGTAAACTAGAGATGAAATAATTGTTCAATTAAATCAGGGTGATTATTACTATTTATTACATACGTAGAATATATTTTTTTCAAACTATCTTGTCGTAATGAAGGATCATTCATTAGCTAGCTTTACCCCCCACTAAATGGACTGGGCTAAAGGATGCGAAAAATTATGGCTCGAGATGTATCCAAAGAGATTCTATGACGAAGCAAGTGTGGGGAAGTGAGAATTGTTTGTTTTTAAATGTGTTTACACCGCAGGTTAGTATTTTGCTCTTCAACTGTAAAACAACGTAAATCTGTAAGGGTGGCTTTTGGCTTTTTAATTGCATAGATCAAAGTATGACATTTATTTAATATGATGAATATGTGAGAATTTGATGCTTGGGTTTACATGAAATTTATCTATATTAAAAGGTACGTGAAGAAGAGGAGGATGGAGGTCCAGGGAAACTCCCTGTTGTTGTGTTTATTCATGGTGGAGCTTTTTTAATGGGGAGTGGAGATGAATACAATCCTAAATATTTACTTGACAAGGATGTGGTGGTGGTGACTTTGAACTATCGATTAGGAGTATTTGGTGAGTAGAGCTAAAAAATTTATTTGATTTATCCATGTACATATTAAACCATAAAAAATTAACAAAAACAAAATTATTTATTAGTTTTGTGTGCTTACGGGTCTTTTGTTGAATTCCAGGATTTTTAAACACGGAGGATGGTTCAGTAGAAGAAAATCTTGGTCTGAAGGATCAATTATTAGCATTAAAATGGATCCAGTTAAATATAGAAAGCTTTAGTGGGGACAAAGATCGAGTGACATTGATGGGTCAGAGTGCTGGGAGCGCTTGTGTTCATTATCATATATTATCTCCTCTAAGTCGGGGTCTCTTTTCTGCGGCAATAATGCAAAGTGGAACGGCCCTTGCTCCGTGGGCATTTCAAAAGAAGCCTTTATCTCTAGCTAAGGAATTAACATCACAATTGAAAGGACCTACGAATGATACAAATGAAATAATCGATTTTTTAAAATCCCTTGATTATCGAGTACTTGCTGCAGGTGATTATGAATATGAGGTTGGTTTATATAATTTATTCTCGTTATTTATTGATCCTTTAACTCAATCGACAGCCGTGTGATTGTATTTGTTTCGTCACCAAGACATAATAATTGTTGCAGTGGTAGGTTCAGTTTGATGATGTAGAAATAATTGAATTCGAATAGTGACTGAACTGTCGATTTCAGTACTAGCTCAGTCCGGTCTCCTAAACGTTTAAAAAAATGAGTATATAATTTATTACTGCATTTTAGAGCTTCAGACCAAGAATACCGGTGATCTTTGGCCCATCAATGGAAGTTGACAAGGAAGGGAAGGAAATGTTCCTTCCGGATACCCCGTGGAATATAATGACTTCAAATAATTTTACTTCCGTTCCTCTTCTAACCGGTGTAACTCGTCATGAGGGATTGAATCGAGCTGGCCGTAATTAACAAATTTTTTAACCGAATTATATTATTAAATTCAAACGTCATTTACGTATGTTTGTCCTTCGTAAAAAATAATACTACCTGTTATATTATATGAGACTTTTGTACATGCAGCTGTTCTAAAAAATGTCAATCTGCTTGAGCGATTTAATACAAATTGGGAGAAAATGGCACCCTTGAATTTAGGCTACAGAACATCAACAGCTCTAGTTGATATTGATGAAGTAAGCAGAAAAGTGCGAGATTTTTATTTCAACTCGGATCCCATTTCCATGGATAGCAAAGAAAAACTTATTGATTTATTCTCGGATCGTTACTTCTACATCGATACTTTTTATACTACACGTCACTTGGTGGAAGCTGGTCAAGAAGAAAAACCTGTTTATATGTACATGTTTGACTACCAGGGGCAAAACTCTGTTTTGAATTATGCCAATGGGATCCCTCAAGTCCTGGGTAACTTATTCTCATATGTTCCAAATCTACAATTTCTTTTATCTGGAAAAGTTGCAAAAAAAAGTACAAAAAGTATGAGGAAACAAAACTTCAATGGAACTCTCTTTAGGTGTATCGCATAGTGACGATCTTCAATATATTTTTGATGCTACACTTTTCCCTTTGGGTCTCAAACCCTTCTCGGATGATGAAAAAATGTCCGAAAGGATGGTAGGCTTGTTTACAACATTTATAACTCATCAGTAAGTCCCTTTAGAATTTCTGTCAACTTTTTCAAAAAAAAGTTTGTCATCTGAAAAAGTTTGTGGGAAAACTTACTCAAAAAAACCAACTTGTGTTATGTGAAACAGTGCGATGAATGATCCAATATCCTCATCGAAGCAATCTTATTGGAAGCCTGTGGAACCTTTGAAGGATGGAGAGTTGTTCGAGAAACCACTGGAGTATTATCACATCAATTTAGAGGCTAAAATGACAGTACAACCACCAGAGTTAATCCGAAGATATCAGTTTTGGCAGGATACCCTTCCCATTCGACTGAGTAGTAATGATAGTTAGAATAACTTGATAATATTTATTCCTTATATTTCTAGCATTAGTTTTTTTGTAGACTTGATGATAACAACTATTCAACGCAATTCTCGTTCCATTCAAATATTTATTAAGAAATCATATTATCTAAACAAAAACAAATCAATTATTTATTGGTGCAACAATTTAAAAACAAAAGCTTTAATTACAATTATTATTATTATTAGTTTTAGTGTGTGAAGGCATAGCCTGCCTGTGCCTGTTAAAGAAATAAGCTTGTTTTACATTAAATTGAGATCTTCCTTCTCAGCTGGAGAGAAACCCTCCCAAAGAGCAAATCTATCTTCATTTGGTCTCGGTATCATTCTAATGTCATGATCAATCTGAAGAAATTCCTGGCGGTTTGTCTCAACCCAATTCCACACTCTAACCAGTTCCTTACTATCCGAGGTCATCAGTGGTTCCCTGTTCAACAAAATCACACTCAACTGTTACAAGTATTACATCAACTTATTCCCACATGTCACCTATTTATGGTGATGGAAGCAAGTTCTCTCGCGAATACACGTGTCTCGTTATTTACCCAAAATAGGCAAAGGTGGTTAAGAAAGTGGTAAGGATTTGACTAAGTTGATATTCCTTGTCAGATCGTTTGAATCCAGGGTAAGTGTTGGAGCTGTTGAAGTAATAGAAGAGATCTTCCTGATGTCCTATTCCTACATACAGAAATAAGAGAGAGGAGAGTATATACACTGAATTTTAATGAAGTCATTATGTTGGAGTTAGACATAAGTTAATTATACGATGATGTAAATCATACCCCACTCATCCGACCTATAGCCATAAAGGTTAGCTGCATTGTATTTCCCCCGGTACTGGAAATAATAGGCAAATGTAGGAGCGAACTGGGAATGTAACGTGATGGCTTTGAACACACCGTGTAGAAACAGCCGGTCCCCGAATAGCTACACAAAAGAAATGTCCAAAAAAAACTTAGTGCTTGCTTCAATAAACTAACTAGCAGCTGTTACGTAAGTTTTCGTACAAGTTAAAGTCTGCACACATTTACATAAGGTTTGATATAAAACATTGGGAATACACATATAAAAGGTCCAAGGACGATTATATAGAGAGAAAACATATAAATGTTTGTCATTCCCTCCTCACCTGTGCTATGTTACCATTTGGAGCATATTTGGGAGTGTATCCATTGAAATACAAATTGGCTAGTTTATCTGCCAAGGCCTTTGGATCCCTGGCAGTGTGTTTGAAATCGAGGAAAGCCGGAGCCAGCTGTGACCACCTGTGCCTCAAAGAGGTCTCACCGAGGAGTAGCCTGAGAACTGCCAGAGTAGACAATAAAGTCAAAATAGTATATATATAGATATGTGTGTGTGTGTGTGTGCCTATAACATACAGGGAGATTTACAACATCAGGTATATCTAACTACTAAAATGCTGACGGGGATCATCGATTTCCTGTAGTCAGGCTTACATAGTAATCCCAAGTACCCTTCTTCTGAGGTCATTCCAAAAATCCATGGTTTTAGTTGCCCATGACTAGCATTGACTAGGGAATAGAACTCTCCGGGAGTAATGGTTAAAAATGCTTCGGGACTTGCGGGCTCAATGACGGGTGCAAAAAGCACTACTGGGAATGGCACCCAATCCTATATACACGCAAACACTTGTACATTACACATAAATACATATAATATAAACCATGCCTCTCCACTCTGGAGCTCTCCCAACAGAAAAAAAACTGCATCGTGTGAGTAAAGGTCAGTGTTAAGAGGACATTCAACTTGTTATCAGTCTATAAAAAAATCCAATAAAATATGAGAGAAAAATCCTACGTGTCCTTCCCTATATATTATAACACATATAGTAGATATCTCTACATAATATAATACATACCAGTAAGCGAGACTGGCTTGAAACAAGGGTAACGGGACTTTTCTTTCTCAAGCATTCCACCAACCTAGCCCTATTTGATCTTGAGCAACCAACCATTCCAGCAAGTCTCGATGTCAATTTTTCAGCCTGCTCAGCAGATTTATATGACCAGTGTGTGAAGGCTGAACCACTAAGAGATACACCACTATGAAATAAATGTTTTGACAATGGTGACATAGAATGGAACTGCGTACAGGCTGCACCAGAACTATGTCCCATCAGGGTAACCCGATTAGGATCTCCCCCAAAATATTCTATATTTTCCGAGACCCATTTTAAAGCCAAAGCTTGATCCTTCAACCCGTAGTTCCCGGGGCTCCAGTCATCTCCCGTACTCATGAATCCTTTGAAGCCAAAAGAAATTCTATAAGCTTTAATTTAATGCTACATACACACACTCACAATACATACTCACAGCACTAGAGAAAAAAAGAAACCTATTAATTCCCACCCTAATTAATTCCAAAGACCACAAATCTAATTAGCTCATTAATTACCCTCTAAATTGATAGCTTTTGGCGAAAAAAAAATCCCCGTAATTTTACACAATATATAAATTTATATACTTACTCCAACCGTCAGAACCCCTATCAAATACATAAAGGAGCATTGGAAAAACATAGTTAAAATAAAATGGAGGGGGACATATTACATAGGGGAATGTGAACATCAAAGAGATTTATGTTATGAGAAATACGAACCGAGCACTCCAACTCGATAATTGAAAGTGACCAAAACGACGTCATGGTTGAGTAAATAAGCTGGTCCATAATCTCCAGCATTCCCAAAATAATAAGAGCCACCATGTATATAAAATATTACGGGCAGCAATTTCCCCTTGTTGTGGAAATCAGGAAGCTGAATTAGAAAAATATAAAAAAAAAAGTTTTGCCATTTGTGCACACATCAAATATAATTTTTTTTTCTTGAAACCATTGATTACCTGTCGAGTGTACACGTTGAGATAAAGGCAGTCTTCATCTCCAACAACGCGAAGTAACTTGGCAGGACTCAGCTGCAGACATTCCGCTCTAAGTTTCTTCACTGGCTTTATATCTAACCATGGGGCTTTCGGCACTGGAGACTGTGTAGAGAGAAAATACATACATATATAACTTTATAGTATAAAATAAGGAAAAGTATATCCTCCAAAACTTTTCCCTCCACCATTTCTCATCAAGTCACTACAGAGATACATACTTATGTATCTGTATGTCTTATTCTCAGATAACTAATGGGAGCGTAAAAAAAACAAGCCTGGGATAAAAGACAAGAAAAATAATGTGGGGACCAATTGCCGGTGCAATTTCATTTGAGTCCCGATTGTGTGACAAAAAAGCAACTGCAGTGATAAAATAGTAATAGCCAATAGAGTAGATGCATTAAACCAAAGATATTATAGTCGTAGGAAATCACTTTAGTGTTAGAACATTTACACAAGACACTAAAGCATATGTCATCTATATAAATGTATATATCTACATCCCCAAGCATATACCCATGCTTTTAGTTTAGTAGTAGGGAAATAAAAAGAAACAAAAAAAAAAGTTTTTTCCCCCTTTTACCCGAAATCGAAGTTTATCAACAGGCGGCTCGCCGTAAGGAATCCCTTCGAAAGCAAACACAGGCTTGGCTTCTGTACTGTAGAGGATATATCCCTCTAAACCACCATTTGTTGTAATTACCATGGGACTATGATGATGTTGATTTTCTTTGGAACTTTTCTCGACACGGACCTCCGGGAGGTCCAACTTTGGATCACAAGGTGCAATTGCACATAGTAAGTTGAAAAGGAATACACCAGTACTTAGGAGAACCATGGTTTGAAATAACCATGAGTAAATAATTTACTTGCATGGGGGATGTTTATAATATGTATACGGTAATAATAGCACGGTTAAAATAGTAGGCCTAAATGAGAGAGACACCGGTGGGAAAAATTCCTCAAAACTTACGGGTAAAAAAAAAGAGAGAACCGGAGCCGCTCATTTTACCAAGCACTTCCCACTCCTTTGTCAGGATAGAAAAGACCTTTGATTAATAATGAATTGCAAACAGTTGCATCAACGGGGCCAATATTTACTTTGTGAAAAGGAAATCGAAATGCTTTTGAGACCTTAAAGCTCTTATGGTTACGGCTCAACATTCTTTTCTATATGTACGCTTCATGCATTCAACGTCATCCTGTTGATCAACAGGAAACGCTCCTTTCACTTTCCTTTTTATTTCCCCTACCCCCCCCCCCCCTTCGCTCTCTCATAGAAAAATAGCCTCAATGGGTGCAGTACATCTCCTCTTCCTTAACTATCATCCCAATTTTGTTACAAAGGCTCCTGCTATAGAAAGGAATACATATCTACGCTATATGTTACGCTATCTGAGTCTATATACCACCGTTACGGAAACTTTATTATTTTAAATCTTGCATTTACTCTGCAGGCAATTTGAAATAACCCTGTAAAAGATAAATGTGCCGCATATAATTACACACATGTATGAACATCGAATATTTCATACATACGAATTGTATGCGCTGAGGTAGGAATGTATGTCTTGCACGTATTTACAGTTATATATACAGGCTCTTCAAGCAATTAGAGAAACTCAATGAACTTATCAGAAGATATACTGCATGAGTGGCTTGAGTGCATGTGCACACATATCAAAGAGCCTCGCAGTGAGATAATAATATTTTTTATGTTAAGCCCCACAAACAAATTTTACAGTCACTGGTCTTCACTTTCATTGAGGCAATGAAGCTATAGGAATTTTCCAATTTAAACTATCATGTGAGTATCATGTGTATAACCTCTCTCATGTATGAAATATAAGCTTGGTTGATTATATCTTTTTTTCCACACAAGCACATCTCTCTCTCTCTCTCTCTCTCTTATTCTTCTAGTAGGAGCTGCTCAAAGACAAACAGACACCCTGAGAGGGAAGGGGGAAAAAGCGAAATCAAATTGTAACGGTATCATATCGTTATAGAAACTTTTATTGCGAAGGATAGCTCAAGCAAAATACTCGAGCTGGTCGTGTAAAGTGCATTTATCAAGAACTTTCAGGACCTTCTCATAGAATGATGCATGTGAATAAATCTTATTTTTAACTTGATATCCCTGAGGATAGGAAAAAATGCGGAAGGGAATGGGAACGTATACGAGAGAGAGAGAGAGAGAGACGAGAAGTGCAAAAGAGTTGAAGAATTATTGTGAAACATGGTAAGAAAAAAAAAATTCGGGCTCCTTTCTTTTTTGTTTTCAACTGAAAAATTCTTTAAGGGTCTTGAAGAACAAGAGTCTCGAATCTTGTCTTGTCTTCTCTCATTGTTGCATTCATTTTTATGTGGAAGGAAACTGCCTCAAGTCTTAAATAACTTAGAAGGGACGGAAGTAAAGCTGGGAATACACAAAAAGTATCTGGCCCCTATTGTTTACCATTAGTTGTAAAACACAAAGAGTTTATGTATGCAAACTCCAGAGAGTGAGATTCAATGTCATAGAATTTGCTGTCTGCAAAATATACGAAGACAGAGAGAGAGAGAGAGAGAGAGAAAATTCTAGTGTGTAACGAGCCCAAAGTTCCTAAACAGTATCTTTTGTGTGTCCTGAAAAAGAGACAATGGGAAATCTTGCCTGGGGATGGGAGATGAAAAGCTGGGAAGTGGGGAATACTTGAGACGCTCTTGTACGAGTAGCATTTTGTCATGTCTTTACATTTCTATTATATATACGTTGTTAGGAAAATAAGACCTTCGGGTTCCCTTAAAATCTTCAGCCTAATTAATTCAATTCCTAAATTTAATAAGCCTTATTTCCTCAAACTCTACACACAACAATTTCTACTAAGACTCCTTTTACTAACTCTCGTCCCTATGAGTGATGAGTTAAAGTGATTCCTCTTGAAATTTTTTAACATGTGATGAAAAAAATTTGCTAGAATAATTTGAATTTCCGAGAGATACTTTAAGGGATATCTTGAGCAAGCATAGTGTTGTAGAAGTAGAATTTATTCAAAACCGCAAGTATCACTTAAGTTTAAGGAAAGCCAGAACTTGAGAGTTTTCTGGTTGGGACTTGAAATCATTTTAATGTCATGGTCGAATTGAAGTAGCTCAATGGTACTTGCGTTTTGAACTGGAGTCCAAATTATATCCTTTCTTCCACTACTCTTGTCCTCGTAGAATGGTTCCCTGGAAATGATGGATATAATGTCAAATGTTTTAGGTAATGTTGAAAAATTACTTTTCCTCTACTCCACTCTAAGTGCATACTTACAAGGAATAATAATAATTATTATTCTATAAAAATTACACATGACAATGAGCCACTTAACATGACCTGGAGGGGGAGGGAGAAAAGTATGAGAGGAACGAACATAAAAAATCCCTGGAGGAATTCTTTTATTATTTTGTTTTACTGACTATTAGATCCTTCTGCACCTGGAAGATTCATCAGCTCTTGAGAATAATTGAGCTATTCAATACTGAAGGGGATTACATTTGTATGGAGGAGATATAGAGAGAGCTACTTAAAATATCATCCTATTGTATATCAAGGACTCGAGCTTCTTTTCTCTCACCTCAAGGCAAAGAAGTTATTCATAAGGTTGACAATCACTTGGCTTATGGCATACTCAGCGTCTGTATGAGCAAAGCCGTTGTAGGAGGAGGAGCTGTTGAAGATGTAAAATACATCTTCGCCGTGACCAACACCTAAAAAATAGATTATCTCTTTGTGAGTATTTTTTCCTGCGAGGGGAGAGTAAGTAATTTGCATGTGTATTTTTATATTGTATGTTCAGTCTTTATAAAACTTTCATGATTCTGATAACTCTATTTTTGTTACCCCATTTAGAGGATGGGATCCCAATGCTATTTGCAATGTTGTACTTCCCTTTGTACTTCCAAATGTATCCGTAAGTTTGAGCGATTTTGGAGTGTTCTGTCAAACCTTTCTCGAATCCGAAGGTGAAGTATCGGTCCGAAAATACCTGTGACAATTTCCAATGAGATTAATTAGTGATATGTTGAGAGTAATAAAAATGCGTGCACATGCGTGGCAATAGCTTCGCGTAGTATTTCGAATCCAGTGTACTTATAACCTTTAATAATTTACATTTCCATGTTAATAGCTTTGATATTATTACAATTTTATTGTACCTGACTCAATTCATCTAATGATGCGTCCGTGGGCGTAGTATTTTGAAAATAAAATTCCGTAATTTTTGTGGTAATTTTCTGAGGAAATGCCGTCACTATGGACTCATAGTTGAGGGCAAGGGGGGCCAAGTTGTACCATTCCCTTCTAAAAGTTCCAAGTTTCAACAGTCCTTTGAGCACTGTTGTTAGAAAATTGAAACTCTCATCACCAGAATGACATTAGCTTGAGAATGACGGGGACGAAATGTCATTACATGTGACTACATTTATAACTAAAATAATCAGTGAAGTTCAGTCAATCAAGAAATGTTCAAAAAACTTTGGAATTCCTCCGACACAAAAAGACATTTCCTAAACAGTCAAACCTCGTTATAACGGCATCTCAAGGGACCGCGAATTTGAGGCCGTTATAGTGAGACTACCGTGACAGCGAATGCTTTTATAATGGGTGTAAATTGAGAACGGGTAGATTTTCTACTACCGCCATATCGAGAGCACCGTTGTTGGCATGACTGTTACAACGAGGTTTGACTGTAATTGCGTAAACTATATATAAATTCCTATCAATCAAAGTTTCCACATTAAGTTACATTGCTCTCGCGATTTTAGTTAGTGCATATACAAGAAAGGAGGAAAACTGAACCTACGCAATAGAATGAGATAGCCCTCTTGGGAGGTTGTGCTGGTAATCCAAGGAATTGATGGAACATCTTTATTCAAATAGAAAGTATCAGGATGAGCTGAAATGAAGGAGGAATTTGACTCCTTTTCTATCACAGGTCCAAATAGAATGGCGGGGAAGGGTGTCCAATCCTTTTGAGAATATTTAAAATTAAACTTTCAAATTTCCTCTCTCTCAACCTTTTCCCGATTCAAAAAGAAGAAAAAACTTTAAAAATCTCTCATCACGTAGTTTTTCATGAAAATAAAATCAACCTGAAGATTTAATTGATTTGCGACCAGAAAAACCGGGTTTTGACGCTTCAAACACTCATAAATGACTCGGCTACTTGTTAAAGGACAGCCTTGAATTCTAGCCATTTTGTCCGTTATTTTTCTTCCCTCCTCCGCACTTCGGATCGCCCAATGAACAAAAGCTGTCCCACTGAGAGAAATTGCTCCTTGAAAATAGTCCCGACTGGATTTGGACAACATGTGAAAATGTACGGAGACTCCCTTGTACGAAAATAAGTGAGAAAGAAATAAAATGGATTTGTATTACACACACACACACACACATACAAAACACACCAAGATCTTTCCACATGATTATAAAATGTATCAAAAGGATTAATTTACAAGGGATTTTTTTCGTCTGTAGGGAGAATGCTTTACATTTAATGGTATGAGTAAATCCATACCCCTGCACTTTGTCCCATCAGTGTAATTCTCTTCACATTTCCACCAAACTTCTCAATGTTTTCATAGACCCATTTTATGGCTAAAGCTTGATCCTTTAATCCATTATTTCCTGGACAAATCGAGTCACCAGTGCTTAAAAATCCTGAAAATAGCCAACTCTGTTCAGAGATATAAAAAATCATTTTTTTCCTTCACATGTAAAACAAATACATTTTTCCTACATAAGAAAAACAATGTTTTTCTGTGATAGAAAAAATTTCTATACAATTTACTCTATACATATGAAAAGCTATAGATAAAAAAAATAGATAATTGTGATGGATGTTAAATCAAGATTTCAGTTAACATTTATACCCAGTACTCCTACTCTGTAATTCAATGTGACAAGGACCAGCTCTTTGTTGAGAAGATATGCTGGCCCATAATCCCCACTGTATCCGAAAGAAAAGGCCCCGCCATGGACCCAAACAACAACGGGAAGGCTCTTCCCACTCATATTTCTCTCTCCGTCTCCAGAGTCTCGGATCTTTATATATGATATTATACACATATGTATATTATATGTGAGTGTATATACATTTGTAGAAGAACATAATATATTGTATATGTATGGGGGTGGGTTTATATAGAGCCAAGCAATAAAAAGTTAAGTGACAGTTCTTCTTTGTCAGAATATTAAATTACTTGCTTTTCCACGCTTTAAAATTCACACCTTCGTCGTGTAGACATTCAAGTAGAGACAATCTTCCTGGCCCACAGTACGGAATAGCTGGGAAGGGTTGACTTGAAGACACATTGGAGGTAATCTTGTCGTATCCAAAACATCGTCCCAGGATTTTATCGCCACTGGAGACTATAGAAGGGGGAAAAAATGAATTTTTCAAATACTCATGTATCTTATCACCCTCAAATATTCATGGATGATCAACTTTACACAAAAGACCTGCTCAGGAACTCTCATCTAATATTCCATACACTTGAGATCAGGTCAGACACACAGGACTCATTCACATGTAAGTAAACACAAAGAGTGCAAATAAACACAGAGGGAGAAAAGAAAAAATGTTACCTGAAATCGCAAGTTGTTTATTGGAGGCTCCGCGTAGGGAATACTTTCAAATGCATAAATAATTCTACCTTCTGAGCTTGACATTAAATAGCCACGAATTTTTCCAGACTTTATCTGTACAATGGGATTCTTCCCATGCTTTATATTAGCCCGGGAATCATTCCGGACTTGAGGGTAGTCATTACCAGTCTCACATAAAAAACTTAAGGATGAACACATTAAATTAACTAAAAATGTTTTTAGCACTAACATTTTTTCCGATTTTAAGGGGAATTATGATGTGAAATTGGAACTTGGGCTAGGAACTGCTTGTGAAATAGTGGTAATTTTGTAATATTAAGAGAACTGATCAATTCTACTGGACTCGAAGGAGTGAGATGGATTTGGAGGGTATAATGTTACTTGTAGTTATTTTTAGCACTTGTACTACAATCTTGTGAGGATCAAACATGGTGGATACGTTTTCTTACAGAGGAGACATTTTTCACGTGGGCTCGTTACCACTGTTAATTATATAAATATGCTCAAATAAGTATTATGACGGTGTCAAGGTTAGACATTGAAGACTCAATAAAGGATAAAGTTAAATTCTTGCTAATTTTAAAGCGAGGATCATCTCCATAGGAAAGTAGTCTATTGTGATTTTTTGATTAATTATTGGGAAATTAGTGGACTTTGTCTATAGCTTGTTGCATTTGTTGAGACTGATTTTCATCCATTAAAATATATTAGTCTTGTCATTAGCAATTTAAGCTATTGTCGAGTAAGTTCTTTGTACAGGTGGAATACAGGATGAGGTTTAAAAATAGTATGTATTAGTATTTCCTAGGATATGCGATTTATGGGGTGTCAGTATGATGAGTTCGCCTCGAGTCAAAAGTGTAACTTGATTAACAAAATGTTAACAAAACCTTGCCATGGAATTGTTCTCATTGACGGGCATGTAATAAATATTGGATCTGTCAACTTTTTTCCTATTGCGACATCATGAGGTTTAAATGGAGTGCTTTTGACTGGGTGCTATTCTCTTGAAGGCATATATATGCTAGAAAATTAAATAGCAAGGACCTTTCAGGTGTCACTCTATATTTTGTTTCGGACCTATTCATATTTAAAGTTAAATAATTATTATTATTGTCGTACAATATGTCATGTGTGAAATGGTGTGACTGCGGGAGCGGTGAGGTTGATGTTTGCACAATGTTATTTTTTTTTAGTGTGAAGGTAACTATAGTGTTTGGTCTACTTAGGAGATGGTAATTGATATGTGAAAATTTGAAAGATTCACCTTGCAAGTTTAAATATATTCTGTGCACATAATATACGCTACTTAACAATGTAGATATTTGTAGGGATGGGTAATGAGGCGGCATCATATAATTAACATAGGATGTGTTTAAAGAGGTGTGCAAAAATACATTTGAAAATTATTATCACAGCTGGAGACATAGCCTTGAAGATTTCATAGCTTGTTTCATGAACAGCGTATTTTCATGAAGGGTAGGAATTTTATTTGTTACATTCCTTATCTCGTGTGCATAATTATTATGAACGGTACTATAGTTGGATCTGAATGCATGAAATTTAGATGCATTTTATAATTACATTTTCAATTTTTTCTCCTAATCGTAATTTAATATTGTGTTCATTGAGATTTATTGGGCGTCCTACATAGAGTCGCTTTTTGGAGGCTCTGCAACTTTTACATGAGTCTTGTTCGCATAGGAAGCGGTTTTTAGCAAATAATTGGCTAAAATGGATTTTCATCAGTTTTTCTCCATTTTTATTTCACGCTTATTTAGAAAACATGCAAAATAGAACTGCTGAAGTGGAAATCCCCATTGAGATTGATTTTGAAAAATTCTTAGGCCTAATTCGCATTATTATTCTCGCTTGCTATGGGAATGATACATTCAATAATATTCCTCTACCCAATGTCTTGATTCAAGTTCCATAACAATAAAAAATGCTCGAATAATTTCAAAGTATTTTCTCACCCGGCACTGCCCTGGTTTAATAAAATTTAAACAGATCCATATTTCCCTGCAAACAATAAATATTTAGCATAAATGGCTGCTGGCTATTTGCTAAGCGAACCAGGCATAAGTATACATAACAAACATAAAAAACTTTTTATATTAACATTTCGTTGAAACTAATGTCGTAGTAAGCGGAAAACATAAAAATGCTTCCTTATTATGTTTTGAAAATCCCTGGAAATACATTTCAGCCCAATTCAAGTGATGGCAAAGTTCGAAGAAATCTCAAACTAATGCATAAAAATGAAAAAAATATTTTATCGCGAGAAATACTGATTTGTGTACACACGAGTGCGGATAAAATAATAATAATAATAGTAATAAGAGAATTTAATAAAATATAAATTAGAAGGAAAGTACATACTAAAAAGAGGAAAGGCTGATACAGATCTCGTTTCCTCCCTCATTCATTGCTCATTCATATTGAGCCTCTAATGATGCCACTCTATACTTGGAATCCATAATCCTCTCTTTGGAACATCACATTGGATTTAGGAGCGAAAAGTAGGGCATCCTTATAATTTGAAAGCTTTGTTTGCTCGTTTCATTGTAATTGTATCCTGGAGGAATCTCTGCTATTTAAATTCGCAAGATACTATTACCCACTACTTTTAAGATATGTATTTGCTTGTATAGGAAATGCTACAGCTGTTGGGAAAATGAATCCATATCTTTTTCCCTTCCTTATTTTCTACAAAAGGTGGAAAAGTTGGAAATAAAAATTTCTCTCATAATTTCAGTACATATGTGATTTTATCATGTACGCAATTTCTCCTTCCTCTCACTATCCAGACTTTCTCAATAAAATTGCATACATGTAAAATTCTCATCCTCTTTCCCTTCTACAGCACAGTAGCACTCATTCCCTTGAAATTTAAAAGCTTTCCCTCAGGTTCCATTATCTTACATACATAGAGACGTAATCCAATACATATGCCTAGAATATATGTACGTACGTAGTAAATGGGAAATGTCATGAAAAATCTTCAACTGAATTTCCTTTCCCCTACATATAATTATACATAAGATTCGACATACATAGGATTTTAATGCGTTACATTAACCCTATGTATTCCCCTATATGTAGATAAAATCCCCGAATTTCTCTGTAGATTTTCCCTATATACATACAAGAAAGGAATTTAATAAGCTTTGGTTAAGGATGGAATCATATTCCACAAGATCCCATCGGCCATTTGAAAGAGTAATAGAGAAAGAGAGAGAGAGAGAGAGAGAGAGAGAGAGAGAGAGAGATTGAAGGGCCAATGAGAATGGGCCTATAATTGTAATTCCAAGTGATTTTCAGAGTAATATAAAATAGAGAATTGTCAGTTGATTGCTACTTTAATGGATTTTCAAGGTGACAAAACAAGGGAATTATTTTGTCGGCTTGAGTTGCTTTTCCAAAGGGAAACCTAGGGATAGACGTAGAAGTAGCAATCAGAAGTTGAGAGGACTCTCGTTGAGAGAGAACTTTACGTCAAACATCATTCAAGTTTGTCTGCAAGGATTTCATTAGCAATATTTTTTCCGAGTTAGACTAGCGGAAAGGAACAATTACCCATCTGTTCAAATTTACGCCTTTGATACATTCAACCCATCGCATCAATTTCCTTTGGCTCTTCCTGTACTTAACTACCTCTTTACTTTTTTGCGAAAATCATTTTTTAGCTTCCTCCCTATAATTTTTCTTCTCTCTCTTTTTCTCGCTCCCTGTCTTTCTAATAAGTTTCCCCAGAGCTTTCTCTCTCTCTCTCTAGATTTAAAAAATGTATTTTATCTCATTTTTTCTCTCTTTTCCGTCCTTACATATACAGATTTATAGTTGGGAGTATTTCCGAGGTAAAATTTGGCAAAAATACAACAAGTAAACTATAGGGAATCTATGAGAATGACAGGGGGTTCTGAGTCTCTTATCAGGAAGGGCCAGGAACACAAGTGTTTGTCTAAGTATGTGTAAGCTCCTCAATGGCTTTCTTATGTGACCGAGGCATTATTTTGATTAATTACACACTAGAGCTAGTAATACTTTGTCATTACATCCAATCCTTTATGTGTAAGGCATAATATAAGAAAAAGAGCAGGGGACTTTGTCGCCTTGGATGGAAAAAGAAAGTAGGAGAGAAAAGTGGAATGTTTTTTTCTTGCCATCCCATGATGCCTGGGAGATTCCCGTGTTTCCTAACTTAATGCATCTTAATTTTGTTTGAGCTAGCTCCACATTATAGGTATTATAAATTTATGAGGAGCTGCATTTGGAATACATGGTATATAAGAAATATCCGTCAAAGCCTCCAACCTTTATTCTGTAGCCTTTCTTTTGTCATTTGGTTTTCAAACATAGAAATTTTAAGAGCCACCATCCCCGCAACGTAGCCCAAATCCCATGTGACATTAAAAACATCAAATTCAAAGGTAGCTCTAATCTCTCTCTTTTCACTTGTCAAATTCCCTGTATACTTTTGAAGGAATCAGAGCGAGCGGGATGCTTGTATAAAGAAAGTCTAACTTGAACTTTCTTCATGATTATTTATAGTCAATGATAGCAAATGTACATGTAATGTAAATATATGAGTATGTATTGTGTACATACTATTTTTTAATTAATTAATTTTTGAAGGAAAATCTTCTTCCTACAATAAAAATCCTTTATTAATTATAATGCTGAATAAATTAAAATCCTTCTCATTAATTAAGCTTAAAAAATGCTATACTTTCACAAAGTCAAAGTTTAAAATTTCTAAAAATCCCACTTTCGCTCCGCTCCTTCAAAGTCCCGACTTTCACCAATAACATACAAATTCATTCGGTGAGAGTTTTGTGGAAGGCTAAAAAAAAATGACAAAATAGTACTTTTTTTCGCAAAAATTGTGAAAAATTTTTTCAGAAAATTTTCCAAAATAAATTTCTAGCTCGCTTTCGGTTTTGAACGTTTTAAAAGGAGAAAATTGCAATTTTATTACATTTGGAAAATGAGTTTTTTATGGTCACGGAAAGCCCCAAGAGAGCTATAGTAAAGTGTAAGGGATTATTGTGAAAAGTGCACCTTCATTAAATGTCCTGAATAAATAGGCTAGAACTAAATCAAAATATACATATAAACCTATTTACTATATAGAACGATAAAGAAACCCCAAAGGGAAAGAAAAAGTTCAATCCTATGAAATTGGGAAAGGAGAGGAGAGATTTGAAGTAGATAATTTTCCCATGCCACCTTTTTAAGAGAGGAACATTGAATGGATTGGAAATGGAATGAAGAGGAGAAAATCTAGGGAAGAATTTGGTTAGGAAAAGTCTAGTAGTAGTAGAAGTAATGACAACAACTGAGGTTTTTTCAAGGGGAAGCTACTTACTACACCCTTTTTTGGTTGAATCAAGTAGATTTTTAAGTACATTGAAAGGGCGCCAAGGATCTAGAAAATGGTCAGGGAGAAAGTAAAGGGGGGAGAAAGAAATGAGAAGGAAATTGATTTGATCAGGAAATAAATAGAAAGCGATCTCCGGGAGGAGAGGAGAACCCTTATATATGGGAGAGGCTCATGAAAAGACAGGTAATTATGTAGACTAAACATGAGGTGCTTTAGTCCCGATTTTCTCCCGGGTCGAGCCTATTTCTCTCTCTCTCTTTATAAACCTATAGGAATACACAGTATATGGGAAAGAATATATATAACCCGAAGCAGGTTAGAAAGACAATGAGGAGAGAGAGAGAGAGAGAGCTCCAGTTGAAGGGAGAGCTTGTGCAGTGGTGTGACTCTATAAAATATACGTTAGAGTAAGCAAGTGTGACTGAGACAAGGCGGAGGCGACGAGGGTAATCAATTCAATCTATCAGCTTGACGTTTTCCACTCTCTCCACTCCTCATTTCCGACTTTAATTTCTAATCGAGTTTGCCTCAAAATTGCATCCGCTATTTCCCCCTCAATCCTCCTTCCCATCCATTCATTCCCTTTCATTCAACTCTCAATTCATTATTTTCCACTCTTTCACTCTACTACCTTACTACAACGACTACTACATTTCCTTCTTCTCTCTCTCTATATATGTTCTTTGAATAAGAGCTGTCTTATAAAATAGGAACACTTACTTTTTCACACACTCACACACACACTCACATAAAGATCCTCTCTCAGAAATCAACCATGAATGAGTCACTGCCTGTAGTGAGAGAGAGAGAGAGAGAGAGAGAAAGAGTAGGGAGAGGAAGAGAAAGGAGAGAAGAAAGGACACGTTTAAGCTACAACGGAAAAAAGTTACTCTCCTTGACTTTCACCATTGGCCCGCTTTCTCCCATTTCTATATATAAATTCCTCATTATATATGAGAGCCCCATAAATATATAAGGGAGTATATATTAAATACTCCCTTGTATATTTTATACACTTATATTTACCTAGCCCATTCCTATAACCCACTAAACAACAAAAGGATTGACTCCTATAGAATTCATTGTGCACATGCAATTAAACTTGATAGAAGCTCTGAATAAAGCGTCTTGAATAATTTTCTCCCTTTCACTCCTACTTATACTTCTAGCTCGGTCGCATGCCACCCCGGAAGAGAGCTCCAATCATGACAGTGGAGCATCCATTGACACGGATTCTCGAGCAAAAACTGTATACATTAACATTCACATCTTTGACAATACATGGGAAATCCACATTTCCTTCTACATAACAGCCCAGCCAACATGGAGGAGCCTATGTTATAATTATGGAGAAAGTAGCTCATACAATGAATATCAATGGGGAGGGTGTGTCTGTAAAAATAGTGTGACAAAAGGTAGGATTAGGATTTCCCTCCCTTTTCCCATCC
>JAQFXU010002515.1:0-20327 GCA_034693705.1 Spatulosminthurus flaviceps
ATACATACTGGTCTTTTTTATTTGTTTTCTGTGACCGAATAAATAGTTTTAAACTTCATAGAAATAATTTAAAGGGTGATAATTGCTATCGAACACTAAAATCCTGATCTACTGGTTAACTTCCTATATTAACAGCAGTTACCAGTCAACTGCTACGTTCTTCAAAATATCTTACACTTGTCTTAAACAAAAATTATTATTATTATTTATTACAACAATTTGTTTTGATCATATCAGAAAGATCATCAGTTTGGGCCAGCTATACTAGTTGGGTCGGTATAGCTTCAAGTTCAAGTATATCTAGAAATATTCATTACACATATTAATAATATTAATTTATTATTTGCACATCTCAACGGTTTACATGAGAAGGTTTGCCTGAACCTGCAATTTATTTATTTTGTCAACCCGTTTTAAACTTAAATTTTCTTATAGTATTTTAAAATTAATATCGTCTAAAGTCTAAAGATGATTACGAAAATATTAACGTGTGTTATTATTGCCGTCTTTTTATTAAGTTTACACAAAATACCTGAAAGTCAAGTTCGGGTTCAGGTTCGGGTCACGTTCGGGTCGGGTAAGGCTAGGATCCGCACGTCAGGTATTTTTTCAGGTGCGGGTAAACGGCTAATACCCGATCAAAAATACCTGATGGGTAAAGTATTGACTCGGATCCGACATGCCAAGTTCGGTTCGACAAAAAATTTTACCTGAAATTTCAGGTGCGGGTCGGGTTCAGGTGCGGATCCTGGTTTTTTGCTACCTGAAAGCAGCATGTGGGCAGTAAGTATGTACATGAGTAGTACTTCGTGACGAAAAAGTTATTATATACTCTCACAACACAGCTGTACATTTTAGGATTTTAGTACTATTAGTACAAGCATTGTTAAAAATATTGCCGTGGAAACTATGGATATAATGAAACGGAGGGCACTTCTGATACTCCTAGGTCGCCGTCGCCGAAATTAAAATTTTATTACTGGAGACAACAATGTCTAGTGTTGCAGTGAGTTTGTCGTCATTTAGTTGGTTTTATTATATGAATTTTGTTGAAAATTATCAATAGGATAAATAAATACAATATCACGTAAGACCTCCTGATTATTCCATGTAATTAGCGTAGGAATTATCGATTATTTTCTTCCATTTGTTTACGAAATCAGGAGGAGGGTTTTAAGTTATGATGCTAATATGATTGACGGGGGTGGTGGCAGTCACAAGTCCCTAAAATATGGTATGGTAATGATGAAATATATGCACGGAGCCTACCTGCCGAACTTTGTAAACTATTTATACATATTCGAATTTTAATTTTTAACTGCATTGACACTTCAGATTCCTACACAGCGTGTTCTAATTTGTTTGTTAAATAATTTCTTCTCAAAAAAGTCATCACGAATTAGCCTTGCTTTGCAGTTGGTAGCAGAAGTAATAAGTAAAAGCGATACGTGGAAATTCAATAAGTAAATCCGTTGGTAAAGTTCATAAAACTATACAGAAGCATCCCTCTCTTAAGTACATTGAGCATTGAGTAAAAAATTTCATGGGTCCCGTCAATTCAAAGTCATTGTCACAAAATTAGGAAGGAAGAAACTAACAATAAGAAATAAGTTAATGCATACATGGCGGGCGGGCTACCTCTGTGCAAGATAAGTACAAGTACAGGTGATATCGACGTTAAAAAATATATAACGCACCCTACGGGAATGTTTCCTTGCTGTTATTTCATTTAAAATTTCCCATCCATCAAAGATGTAAATTATCCATTGTTTTTGGTGAATTTTCTAGGCAAAAAGAATCTCTCTCAAGCCTCAATATTTCGTGTAGAACAATCGTGCTTTTCCCTTGTATTAACGTTTTACACGTTACGAAAGCCTCCTTAAAGTTTGAATGACAATGAGCGAATGAAATAAAACTTCTATCGTTTGAAATAAGCCGTAAAAAATACTCTTCGTTGCTACCCCTCCTACCTGATGCCGCTGCTGCTGACCAACAAAACTTTTAAAAACATCATTTGTGCATAGAAATATGTAAGTAAGTATCTTTGCAACGACACTTCAGCCTGAAGACTCATGTACTATTTAAAAAAAATAGTAATGCTTGACAATGTTGGCAAACAAATTCAGAGAATTGTAGACCTCCATAGCTTAGCAATTATTATGGAATGTTTCTTTGATATGTAAGGGTTATTTATTTTACTAATGGAATTAGTATTATTAGCGCTCAAACTAATTGCACTAAAGGACCGAGTGAATCTTTCAGCATGAGATATGCTTCCGAAGCACTTTTTCGGACTTGCAGTGTATGCAATTCATACATAGTAGCTGAAAAAGCAATATGAACGAAAAGGACCGGAGTGTTTTTCCTTTATTTATTTTACTTGTAATTCTCGTAAAGCATCTACTACGTGTGCCAGTGCCAGTGCTGAATATATACCATTATAACTAAGTGCTTATCTTCATCGCCAAAAAAGCCATGTTGCTTGCAAAGGGCCGTATAAATGCCAATATTTGTGAGTTGAGTTTAATGAATCCATAGATCAATTTCATGCAACTATAAGTATATTAACTGTAAATCAATATATTTCACAACTATTCATTCCTTAGGTATGCATGTTATAATGGAGAGGGAAAATATCGCATACATGATTATATTATTAAAATGTCAGCAAAAGTTACTTTTCAACTGGAATATTGCCCCTTTTTTTATACGGATGTGAGGGGATTAAGCGTCACAATGAACTTTTTAAATGCTCAATATGTAGCAACTTTACTGGATTTAATAACCACAAGGCACGAGACATTTCCTTGGCTACACATGTATACATATATACATATATACGTACATAGTCTCTCAAAAACGCCAGTTAATTTGCATCTTGACTACATAAGCATTCGAACTCTTCAAAAGATAGTTGACTTGCGTCTTTTTTTTCGCAGCCTACTTTAATTCTACTTTTTCCACTTTGGTTTGTATATGGTTTCTTCAGGATTCCATATATGTAACCACATCCAATAAGAACTCTTATTAACACGCTCTCCTCTGTTCTCAAAGTTTGCACATTGCAAGCAGAGTAAGCGTATACACAGATATTATACTACTGATATGGATAAAACTGCCGTGTTGATAATAACTGACTGAGTTCGGTGCATAAAAAGGTGCCAAAAGTCATAGCTATAAGGATGAAGCTTTGTACAGTGTATACGAAGCTTACAAGTGTCAATATTTGTCATGGGAAATATATGCGCCTTGCGCTTTAACTCAACTTTGTGCCATAAGTATGCTTTAAAAGGAAAAAGGAACTATGGAAAATCATTGCGATATACATGTGCCACAAGTACTTACACCGACATTCCTCGTGCGCCCTCAACCACTGGTTGCGCTGCGCCCCGTTCCAGAAAGTTCAAGTACTCTCTACCTGTCTCAGTTCAAAGCTAAACTCCCCAGAATACTGCAGGTCATATCCAACCTACCCAGAAACTTTAATACATGTCCATGACCTAATTAATTTAATTAAATAATTTAAATCCTGTGCGACTTACCGTACCACAGTGCTCACCTGACATACACAGAGGTATAACAGGTGATTCGCGAAAGCTTCGCCCCTCAAATCAAAAGGGTCCAAGGGATCAGTGCAAATGCATGCATAAATGGGAATGACACTAACGATAGGGTTCTTGCATACATGATGTCAAGTGAAAGGTCAGTGGGGTCTGAGCAAAACGTTCTCTATGTATTACAAAGGCTCCAGTATCTATGACTACAGCTCATGCATAAGTAGAAGGTATATTGCGATGCATTACGTCCACATACACACTTTCCACTCCAAAGGTAATGGCCAATGGGGATTGGACCCACTGATGGATGACTGTGTTGATAGATGGTGCCCAACTTGAGAGACCTTTTTACCAATGGGGAGCACATATGCACAACAGAAAGCATACGAATCTCAAGTGGGTACAGTGTGTGCTATTCTAAAACTCCAGCCGTCATGCACATTCTCATAATCATAGTGGACTTTTAAAATAAATAACGTTTTCACAATATTTACAATAAACTGCTATAAACCAATTGAGACTGGCCTATTTTAAAAGAATATTTGTACCTCCTGGTCTTAATTTTTTTTTAGCCGTTAATCACATTGTTTGAAGTACCTACACCTTGCACAAGATTTAAGCAAACATCACCTTCAATTATTTAGATATGGCAAACGACATCGCTACAGATGCCTCGTGTAAACTGTGCAATTCGGAAAGAAATAGATGAAATGATATCTACTTTGCATTAAAAAAAATTAATTATTATCAAAACAAAGAGTTGAGGTAGGTTTTTGTTGAAAGGAAGAAGTCCGTGTTGATTGCAGGTCTTTCAAAGACAAGTATTTGTGTTAACACTTGTTAAGCACTGGCAAGTAATCCTACGTTTCCATTATGTTGCTCTCACGGCGTATAATATGTAGGAAAAAAGTGGAGGAGTTGTAGTATAAACGAGGAACCACAGTGGTACCTCTGTCGGTATAGGTCTTCAATGAGTGAGTCTACTTCTACTTTATAGTAACTACTTGTGTTGTGTTACTATAATGAATCTACGCACAGTATAGAAAGTGGCTTTTATCAAGTGTGTTCTCGGTTTGCTTAATTTTACATTCACTGCGTGTGTAATAAAGTACAAAATTGTCTAAAATTTTTCATATATTCCACTTCCAATGATTTTTATTTGTATTTGAAGAAAGGGTAAAAATTTAAGGGAATTTCAGTGGAGAGGTCAGCGAAATGTTCATCGAAAATGCCGAGAGTCTTCGGTCATGGTTAACCTCGGTCTTACAACCATTGTAAGTATATATAGATTTTTATTGCTCAAGCATTTCAGCTCAATAGGAATATTTTTTACTATCTTCAATAGGTTGTTTTGAAAATATGTACTATCATTGATTGATCTTTGTTGGGATTGTTGAGAGTTCGTTGAATAATGGGAGCAAGTGTGTAATTAAATAGAAAATGTGGGATGTGTACGTTGTTCGGTTACGTATGTAGGATTGTGTTGTGTAGATAGGTAGCTCCTTGGCTGTGCATAAAAAAATTAGCAAGCTTTTCATTTCTAAGTGGGAACATATGGATTTTGAAGAGATCCGAAAACTATTTTTAAGGATGTCAGTCATTTTTTGGTAAATTGTATTCTGATGGATATGTTTCGTTACAGATTTTGAAAAGAGATTCTGATTGGTACTTAAATTGGTCGAGTGAGAGTGTGGATGGAGTTGATGTAGAGAGTAGAGAGGCTAATCGAGACATTTAGTGAATGTTGCAGGATTTGGAAGGAAGGAGAGTTTCGTGAGGAATGTCTGATTTATTATCTGAGGGAAGTTGAACGTAATTTCGGTCCTGAATATTTCAGATGTGATGCGGATCCAGCTGCTTTAGCTAAGTACGTTTTAGCCTTGATTAAAAAGGACAGGCCTGATCAAGAACTGAAACAAAGTATGATAGATCAACTTGATGTGTTCCTTCAGCAGGGTAAGTTTGTTTTAAGATGAGAAACCATTGTTTTTTTGTCTTTGCCATACCCATGTGGTCTTTGGTGGGGGTAGAAGTTGGATGGAGAGATTTAAGTTATTCATGGGTTTTTTGTTGTGATGGTTTTTTTGCAGAGACCAAAGGGTTTGTAGATCTGCTGTTCCGTACTTTAGCTAATAAAAGTTATATACCCGAAGTATCCACGGCGACCTCAGTACAAGATAGTGAAGAAAAACCTAATCCTACTATTGCAGTCGCGTCCAGTGTTGAGTCCAGTCAGTTGAATGCTAGTAAGCCTAGTGCTGGTGATGATCTGCCAACTGGGGTCAGTAATCCGGTGTTGGCTCCCACTTCCATTAATTTGTATCATAGTGCTGCCCCAGTTGACTCAAGTCCACCTGCCAAAGCGGAAGTAAAAGTTACTAAGCGAGAGCCGAGAAAAGAAGTTAGTGACTTATGAGTGTTGAGGATTGTGATATTGTGAAGGATTCTGTTGTGTGGTGGTTTGAGTTAATATTTCTGCTTTATTTCACCTGGTGTTTAGGATGAAAAGGAAAGGGATGCCATCCGTCATCGTAAATCTAGGAGTCCTAGGCGAAGTCCTTCACGCGCACATCGTATACGGTCAAGGAGTCCACGTGACAGAGATAATAGGGACAGAGACCAATACCAGCACCGCAGTCGTCATCGAGTTCGCAAATCTCCACCGCGTCGATATGAAAGAGAAGGGTGGGAGCGAAGGTGAGGGCGACTGTTCAGTGAATGTTGATGATGGTTGGCTGCCACTTCTTCGCCAAGATTTTAATTTATTTTGTGTAATGACTTATAGAAGGTCTGATAGACGATCTCCTAATCGAAACCGATCAGCATCACCACGAGCTAGAAGTCGAACTCCTACTCGCTATCGTAGAAACTATCATAGTCGATCACGATCACGCTCCAGATCTCCTAATCGTGATAGGTCTAGAAGTCCTGTGCGAGAAAAGGTTGAGAAAAAAGACATCATTGCTGCCACCGCCATGGACACTGAATTACCCGCTGTTGAACCTGTAGACTCAAAGACACATTTACAAAGTGTTGTCCGTGCTGTCAACCACGTGGAAAAGTTAGATAGTGAGTGTACCATGAATATTTCTGCTATGTTCTAATGTTTGAGGATTTTAGTTGTAATTATGTTACTTATTTTGTGCAATAGAAGTAGGATACACCACTGTGGGTGGAAACGGGTCTAGTGATAGGTGCCGAGACTTTGACGGTGAGGAAAAATCAGTCTGACCTCCTGTTATGTCAGTGTTTGTAGGAGAGCTATTTAGACGAGCTATGGTAGTAAACCTGAATATTTTTTATTTGTAGAGAAAGGATTATGTATGAGAGGGGAGCTGTGTCCGTTTGACCATGGCAAGGACCCAGTGGTTTTGGAGGATATTTCAGTTTCTCCAAGGGGAACAACAGGTGAATTTATGGGAGTAGCGGGAGGCAATAACGTTTACGCGCCGCAAATTCTGCGCCCTACAATTCCTATAATAAGTATGAATTTATAATCAAAAGTATTGCTAAATAAAATTGTTGGTAGTTTGAGAGAATTTTTAAGCCAATTTTTATTATCAATTTGCCTTTCAGGTAACCCAGCTATGGATACTCCCATATGTTGGGGTGGAGTACCACCACCTTTCAGACCACGTCACATGGGTACGTGGTGTTTTTTGTTTATATGAGAAGAATACGAACATACGATCACTTATTCCAAGGTTTCTTTCGGACGGTGGTGAAAACTATGTGTGTTGCTTATTTTTAAGGAGGAATGAGACATCGTGGTCCAATGGCACGTCCACCCCCGATCGGGTTTCCTATAATGCCTCAAAGGGAGTTAATAAATGTCCCGGTAACCGGAGCTTGTGGGGAACAAATGATGGATGTGAGAGGGCCGCCACCACCAGGGCACCACATGGGTGGGATTCATCGTATGAGAGGGGGCAGCCATACCAACAGAGGTGGTCGTGGTAGGGGAGGATTTGACCACGGTCGGTTGGGCATGAAACCTGCCCGAAACTTTGCCAATTGTTCGTTGGAAGTCAAGAAAATTCCGCGCGAGTTAAACAACATAATGGATCTTAATAGTCACTTTCTTCGTTTTGGCAAAATCGTCAATATTCAAATTAATTTCGAAAATGACCCAGAAGCTGCTCTTATAACCTTTTCATCACCTTTGGAAGCTAATTTAGCTTATCGATCTACTGAAGCTGTGTTGAATAATAGATTTATTCGAGTTTTCTGGCATAACAAAGAAAAAGTACTGACCCTAACTGAAAATTTCGCTTGGTTTTACAACGATATTAAGTTTATTTGTTCGACATCATTGGTGGTATTTGTACGTTTACAGGAGAACGAAGAGGGAGAAGGTACATCGGAGTCAGCTCCCGCGAGGGTTTCTGTGAAAGATCGGTTAGGCATGTTAGAGGGGCCCGAAGAGAAGGTAGAACAGGAAAAAATCCTAGTCTCAGGAAATAATTTAACAAAAACAGTGTACAATCCAGGTCTCCTGGCCAAAAAGGCTGAAACTGCTGGTGATAAAATCCAGGTAACAAATTGAAATGTTTGAAATCATTTAATGAAAACGGCTGAAGTAGAATTAAACATTTAACGAATTTTCTTTCTCTCAAAAGGCTGTGGAAGCCATTAAGAAGTCGCAAGAAGCATTGTCAACTTTAGAACATCAAAAGAAGGTGAAAGAAGAGTCTCAACGAAATGCTAGAAAGTTAATGGTGGACCTGAGAAAGCGGAAACAAGATATGCTTCATGAGCAAATTGAGCAGCAAAAGAAGCTAATTTCAAAATTAGAGCTTTGCACGACTAAACCAGATAAGGAAGGCCTGATGACCCTAATTAAGTCACTTCAAGAAAGCATCGAAAGCATCAAAAAGGATCTCGACTCAACC
Source organism: Spatulosminthurus flaviceps (assembly GCA_034693705.1). Classification (NCBI taxonomy): domain Eukaryota; kingdom Metazoa; phylum Arthropoda; class Collembola; order Symphypleona; family Sminthuridae; genus Spatulosminthurus; species Spatulosminthurus flaviceps. Next base: position 8,450 of record JAQFXU010002515.1, read on the forward strand.
AAGAACCAATCCCCTAGTATAGCAACAAAAATTAAAGAAGAAACTCCAGGGGTGGTGAGCTAATTTAACTGACCAAGTTTTTATAATTTTTTACTATTAGTGCTAATTTTTGTGTTGCTTTCAAGTGCTGTTACCATTAATGTATGAGAATAAATGTTATTAAGACTCAGAAGGAGATCTTGGACGCGGAACTGGATCTCATAAATAAAGAGCAGGAAGGGGGCGATACTAACGCGCTGCAGAAAAAAGTTCATGAGCTACGTGCACAAGCTCAAGCGTTCGGTCATTTCCCAAGAGGGGGGATTCGAGGAGGTATCAATTTCCGTGGTTTGGGACGAGGGTTTAGCACAATTGCTAGAAGAGGTCGAGGAGGCGGGTAAGATGATCGTTTCGGTATATTGCCCAACTTTCGTGTTTTTAATGCTGGTTTGAGTTATTTTGATTACACATGTATGATTGGTTTTTCAGGAAGCGTTTTCGGCTTTTGAGAAAAGTAGACCGTAGACCCACAACAATATGTGTAACAGGGTTCCCTGCTGTGAAATTAAAAGAAGTCTTGGCTCAATTTGCGGTAAGTTCATCTTCATTAAAATTGAATAAAACGGATTCGTTAGTCATTTCGTTCTCATGAATCCACCTGCAAACTTATTTTAAATTATATTTTCAGAATTTCGGTCCCATAGCATACTATGATGCGGATCCACTCGTGCCAGCTATAACAATCAGTTATGAATCCCGAAAAAAGTCGGAGATAGCTTACACAAATGGTCGTAAGTTTGAAAACATGGTGTTAAATATTGAATGGGTGACGCCAGTATCTGGTGGAGCGGATAAGAAACCTGATGCTGCCAAGAATGGCCAAGCTTCTAATCAAGACGAAGAAAATAATGGGTCCATGGAGGAAGAAGAAGTAAGTCTTGCAAACGGCCATTCGAGTTTTTATTAAAATCTTATACATAATATCCTGCAGCACACTCCTCTGCTTATATAATTATACAAAATTCCCTCTCCACCAAAACTATATCTGCCTCAGAAAAAATCTAGTAATGCAGAAAGTGGAAAATGATTCAAATCCCACAAATTTTTTCGAACTAGATGAGTGACATTTACGCGGATGAACTGCTACTTCAGTACGAAGATGAGGAAGAAGAGGACGACGATGAGAGAAGTTGGCGACGATAGTAGAACCGAACATCGGGATATTGTATTCCAATAGTAGATCCATCATTGAAGTTATATATAATTACAGATAATTATACCAGAGTTCTAAAGTTATTACATAAATAATAATTTGATAACATGCTACATAATGTTTATAAATCTAGGATTGCACTGTGTAACGACTATGACGCCAATTATTTTCAATAATGTATATTTATTATTATCAACGTGTGAGCATGTAAACGTGGTCTTTACAAAAATATATAGCAACTTATTTATGAACGTTTAGATTTACGTATGTTCATGTTAATGTTACATAAGGTCGATTGATTTCGATTCTATAAAATGCAAATTTTAATGTTAAAATAGATTATACTCGTTACGACACATGCTATACAACTTGCTTCTCGAAAGCACTTGGGCGTACGATGGACAGACACAAATGGTGTGTAATTATTGAGTTACTTTTCTGTAGTGATGTCTTATTCGTGGCTCTAGTATTGGAGAGGAAACGTGATTGAATCGTTCGTGAATAATTTTATTATTAGCCATCTGTTATTATTCGTATGTAGCTGTACAGCAGGATGTTGGCCAAGAAGGTTGAATTTTTAAATTACGTACCGACCTGTTACTTGCATGTTTTAAACTCCTTACGGAAGCATACAATATTTGATTTATGCTTCACACACGGTAAAGGACAGCTAGATTACTAGTAACAGTATGACTGTACAGTGATGACGTATATGTATACATATATATTTGAATACTTGTAAATACGCTTGAGAATTTTGCAAGTATACTATGATCATAATTTAGATTCATCACAACAAACTGGGATAATGTCAGGCCACAGTGTAGGTAAAGAGTCTTTGTTCAAAGCATTACAAACCGCGCAAAGCGTGAATTATACAATAAAGTGTAGGAATCAAGGGAAGTCAATATATATCTTTCAAACATTATCACATGTAAAGACAATTTTTCTCGACATTTCTCAGTTAATAAGCATGTGTACGGAGTTACAAAGAATTAACAGACAGCTGGATTTTTTCGACTTGATTAAACTAGATCTTACAGTACGAGTACACCTACTTTTAGTGATAAACACTAACTATAACTATTAGTGAGTAAGCTTGTGTTCGGTAATAATTTTTTCATGGATATAATTATTGATAATTATTTATATTTGTTAAAATACCTTGTTTTATTCTATATGTATACACTTATCAATTACACTATAACTTGATTAATGGAATTACCTATATAGTTGTGATTTATAGGCTCGGTGAGATCAGTAGTGCTTTTCCCTTGTTGTGCATGTGTGCGGGTTTTTCATTGTAACATAAAAATAATCTTATATCAAATGTGTCTTATCTTTTAGCTAATTTTTTGAGATCAGTTAGATCGTTTATGTACCCAAAGATGGATTTCCATATATGAAAACAATAACTATGATTAGTGATTTGCATTTTCCAGCTTCTAAAAATACATATATATATAGGTAAAGCAGTTCTGCACCAACCACTATATATAGTACGGGGCGTATTTTAACAATGTATAAGATGTCGAAAGAAAATATTATATCATTGTGTATTTACAAATTTAATGTTACAAAAAATACATTTTTGTAAAGGAAAAATTCGAGAGACAAAAAAGAAAACAAAAAAATCCATAAAATGTTTTGAATGTTTAAAAAGAACAACAAGTCTCGAGAAACGAAAAATAGTATGACAAAGCTTCCTTTCAAAATCAAAAGCTTTCATCATCGCTTTTTGGGAAATAAAAACTTGAACAAATTGTTGATTTGTTTTACTCAAGTCCATAACTCGATATATATCTTGTGGTCTTTTTTTTATTGACTTCATCTATATTTTAGCCTCAAAACCTTTCTACAACAAGTTCTCCTTAAAACATCATGTGGCTACTAAAATTCCAGAAGGTTTTTTAATGGTACATAGACATAGTTGGATCATTGCAAAATATACATGAAATTTTGAGCATTTAATTTGTTTATTTATTGGATTTGGAGCTCTTGGTGACAGTTGAGGCTGAAAAGCCATGGAAGAGATTTGGCCTTCGTGAATCCATGAAACATGCTCGGCAGAAACTTACTCGGTCAGCCAAAGTAGTCATGGTTATAAATCCCTTGGGCTTGGAAAGCATGTACTCACATATACCCTGGAAATCTTCGAGCTTACCACTATAAAAGTCAGCCCTTCTTAGATGTTTCAGCTTCACTAGACTTTTTACCCACGCTAAATGAATGTAATACGGGTGTGTTTTACTTGCGCTTAGCACAATCTTACTTAAGTTGGCATACTTCGACAGATTGGAGGCAAAGGTAGTTAAATCTTCTGTGAAGAATTCTTCATGGTATAACTCAATAGTTACAAGTGTATAGGGCAATGTCTGAATATTAAATATTTTTCCACAGGCATGTTTTTGAGTTAACAAGTGAGGTGAAATTGCCACGTTCATAACGAGGTTTTTTAAACGCCTAAAATCTCGAAAGACTTCGCAGTCTAAGTTGTAGACTTTCCCATAATGAATTTTAAACACATCGTCGGAAACCACGCAGGGTGAGAGAGTAAAGCTTACCATTGTTTCTTTGTTTTTTCTTAGGCATGTATAAATTAGAGCTTTCAAGTCCGGTTCAAAAGTTTCCAAAGTACCAGTAATGACTAAATTCTGGATCCTTTGTTGTGATAGCAGCAATGCCCCTACATGATCGGTGCTGGCTGCAGCACGAATGGAAGTCAATTGTAACTGGTTGAGGTCTTGAAGAGACCTTCCCAGCCCGTGATTGAGTTTTGCAGAGCTTCCAAGCATTTGAAATCCGACACCCCCTACTGAAACTCTTCTTAAGGTTGTCCGATGGTTTAGAAGAATATTTAAGACAGCATTGGGATCCAGAACATTTTTTAATTTGGATTTTATCGTAGATTTATTATTTGGCAAATAATCTACCCCTTGTAAAGTGAAGGATTCAAGGCTACTGCAGTTAATACCAAAGTTAAAAAGGTAAAGGATCCAGTAATCATATTTCGTTATTCTTCGATTCCATTGTAAAATTTCCAGGGATTTCAAATTTGCCAGCTCAATTTGATCATTTGGATCTGGCTTAAATTTTTTCTTATGTACCACGATTATATTAGAGAATGTCAATTTCTTGATATTGGGACAATTACGGAGGACTGTCTCGATGTTCCGATAGGAAGTGAGGTTTGAAAATTTAACACACTTAAGAGTTTCCCGACTGGACTTTAAATGGTCTGGAAGGATAAAGTATAGACATTTTTCAATTGTCAAGATTTCATAAGGTTGAGTCCAATCAGTTGATTTAAAGGATTTGGTGGTAATAGCTAAACTTCGAGTTTCCATTCGGGTCTTTGATTCTGGTAATAAGAGATCTTTATTGAAAGTAATTTCCGGCACGAGTAGGGAACTTTTGCTCGTGTCTTTATTCGCGGATGGAGGATTGTCTAGGCGTTGGATGTAATCATCATCAACTTCGAAAGTTATGTCTTCAGTATTAATGGATATGGTATCAGAGCGGTCTGTGGTAGAAGATGTAGGAGTTTTTGCGATTGAGTGTTTGCTTACGAATGAGACGGATGGTACGGGTGCTAGGACTGAGGCCGAGGGTTTAATTTCCTTACGCTTTGGTGGCGGAGGCGGAGGAGAAGGTTTTGTCTTTAATGATTGAGCTTGAGGCACTGATTTTGCTTTTATCGTCCGAATGAGTTGAATAGCTGTGCTTGTGCTTGGTCTTTCTGGGATTTCAACCCGAGGCCTTTTCACCACAGCAGACTGAGGCCGGTTTTTCGACGTGCTTTTTTTGAGTAGCAAATCCCGAGATTCGAAGATCCTTTGTTTTATTATTAGATTTTCTTTAATCCTTTTGTTGGATGCGTCATGCCTATTCCAGGTATCGACTTTAGGCCTATATTTTATTTGTGATTGGGTTGAGTTTATTGCCACAATTTTCCTTGAAGGCTTTGTATTTATGTTAAGGAGAGTAGCACTTTGACCAGGAGGGTAATGGGGTGCCGACTTGTGGTTTGTATTAGTTTTTATAAATGAGGGAGGTTCTGGTTTAATTTTGGCAGTTTCGGAGAGTTTTGGGGAAATGTACAATCTCTCTTGGGAAGCTTCGCGTTTTTCTGGAGGATTGTGCAAGTTAGCTCGGGGTATTTCAGGTTCTTCTGAGTTGACTGGGCCAGTTTCCAATGTTTCTAGGATAACTTGTGAAACCGCTATAGAAATGTTGGACTTTTCTGGGGTGCTACGCAAAGGGGTTGAGGGTTCTTCGAGGTTTTCTGAGGTTACTTGGGAATGGCGTGGGTGATCTTCTGACTTCTCTGGTGTAACCGGAGAATGAGGCCTAGGCGATTTGACCTGTTCTGGAGTTGTAACCTTGGTTTTAAAATGGGGCAGATTAAATGGTATTGGAATAGCTATTGGAAACACTATGGTAGGGACGAGGGAGATTTTTGATGTAATCTTTGAATTGCTTGGGATAGTTTGAGACTGTTCTTCTGCTGATTTGAGATAACTTGATACTCCTTGCGGTTCTTCTAGTGTCGCGGATTTGAAGTCGCGGAACGTTGACAGATTTTCATGAGCACTTGGGGAAGGTTTGGACTCAAACTTTTGCGGCAAGTCCTTCAAATCAATTTGTAGCAAATTGATTGGTGCCCCTACCTTAGCATTCGATTGGGTTCGAAGCACATCTTGTTGTTTGCCCTTACTTTCAAGAACATTTGCTACCTTGTGGTTGCTGACTTTGGGGACAATTTGAGAACGGGATGCATGACTAGAATTCAGTTCGCCTAGTGGGGTTGACGCTGCATTGGTTTCACTCCCCAGCTTTTTTGACGGTTCGTAATTTAACATTGCAGTACCATAAGGTTCTTGGGGAATGAAGGATTTAGGCTCCGATGCTCCAGCCGGGTTCTTCGTTTCCAGTTCTTCGTCAATTAACGTTTTCGAGTCTTTGGACGAAAGATATGATTTCTTCGGCATCTTAGTATCGTCACTTTCTTGTACATTTTTTAACGATGTCTCTCCTTTTGTAATTTTATCATTTTCCGTTTGTTTCTCCTTCGACTTCGACTTCGAGGATGACACTCTCTCGTAATTCACAATATCCTCGAGAGTTTCCATCTTGTTTTTGTTCAAATTCTACAAAATTATTATTTAAACTGGCTAGCTGACAATCTCACAATCTGACCGACCCAGTTCCGATGGCAAGGAACGCCTTTCTTTTACCTCTTACCCCATTTTGACCCTTGAGCCCGAGTCACCTAGCCCAGAAAGCCCGACCCTCGACCCTTCCCTTGCGAAAAATCCGCTCACCTTTAAAATTCACTTTTGTTTCAAACTAATTTTTCCAATCTTTTTATTCTTAAACCATTATTTGAATGCTGCATAATCAACAATTATTTATTAACCTCCTTCAGAAAGAAGCAATAATTAAAAATACTTATTATATAAGTCGTTTTGAATTATGTTGATTGCTAATAATGCAATGCTGGTTCATAAAATAGTAATTATAAAAATATTATTATTATTAGGATTGCGTGATTGTTTATAAATAATAATAGCTATTCGATCAATTATTATTATGTCGATTATTGCATAAAAATAAAACTAAAATATTTTGTGATTACTTTATTCGAAACGTCATTAATAGTAATCAATGTATCGCTCCCTTAAAAAAGTTACAATTTATTTTTACAAAAAGGTTGAACCCAGCCAGGTGGGGACCCGTCGCGTCGACTTCCACGTCTCGTCGCCTCGTCTCCATCGACAATAATACTACTACTACTACTAATATTGCTCGGCGTTTATTGAATTGATTTATTTTTTGCAATGTATCTTTAATAGTAATTTGTAATAGGTACTACTAATATTAATACTAATATTAATTACTTATAATATTAATAGGTACTAATATTAGTAGTACCTATTAGTATTATTGTCGATGGAGACGAGGCGACGCGACGTGGAAGTCGACGCGACGGGTCCCCACTAAATACTACTAATACTAATACTGTTAGTGTTAACGTTAACTGCTAAATGTTATACTGCGTGATATGAAAAACATTTAGCCCAATTAATAATTAAGATTAAGACCAATTAATGCGTTAATGTTGACATCGCATCGTCAATAAAAAATTCCAAATTACATTTATGTATTAGTTCCACTCCTCATATTATTCCCTATGCCCCCGTATTATTCACATAAAATTTTATAACATAAATGAATTAAAAATGCTACTAAAAGTTCTAAAACAATCCACTTTCACAACAATAATTACCAATTACTAAATGTATTTAGAGGTAGTTATGAAATAGTGATAACTGCGGACAATAAGAAAGAATCCGTCTTAATCTGTTGGCTCTCTTGGATTAGATCTTGAATCTGGACTGGACTGGCTCTTATACCAGCAACCAGTAAATCACAGGAGTACATATATGCATCAAGCTCGAGCTTCGAGCATCGTCATGATCATAGGAATGGGATTGATGAATCTGACGTGATAACAGAATCCAAAATGCCTTCAAAAATAAATAAATATAAAAATTGGAGGAACTTACAATTATTGCAATATTACTCATTGGAAAAATATTTTCCTCGTCTGAAAATGAAATAAAAGGTTTGGCTTTGGCCCGACCAAATGGCCTCAAAGTCCAAATTGAAAACTACAGAAGATTCAGAATTAGAACATGGCGGAAATTCCTCGCATTCTCCCCCAAGAGTTAAAAGAACATCGAAACCGGAAGGCAAGAAGCCCAATGGTAGCTTACACAAGGAAAAGGAAAAGAATCCAACTCCTCGTGGAAAAGGTAAAGCAAGCAGTTCAATTCAACCCGCGAAGCAAATCAAGCAGCTCACCATAAACGAAAATAGGAACTTAAATGTGGTGAAAAAAATTATATCATCATTTAGAAAATCTAATGATAGGAAAGAACTTACCAGGAACTACTTCCTTGAACCCGACAATGACGATGAAGATGTCAATGACACCCTGGAAGAACTGGAACAACTGGAAAATGAAGAAATTGTAGAAGATTTAGAGGTAGACGAGCCGGATCCCAGTGACGATGACAACATTGACACAGAAAATCTTCGAGTTCCTCTCAGAACTATCGCTATTAACGAACTTCTATTCCCTAAACACCGAGGTGGACACAAATCACCGAAATTGAATCGCGAGAAAGATTTGGAAGTACATCGAATTTCTTCAATTACATTATCTTCCTCGAAAGCTGAAGATCCCAATATCCAAAATCCAGAATTGTCTGACGGTTCCTATTCTGACTGGGATGATGGTCTGGATACAGTTTCTGTTCGAACTGAAGACATTTTTACTAATGATGGGGAACTTGCTCCCAGTTTTACCGCTGCTCAAGTAAACGAACAAAATAGTTGTTGCACGGTTAATGAAAAAATTCTTTCAAATGCAAGTAGCCACATTAGCTCTATTAGCACCTCTCCAAAAAACAAGGTGACATTTTTTTGTATTACTAAATTATTAGATTAGAAAAAATAGACTGCTTGAAAGGCCCCATTTACAAACCTTGCGACCTAAATTCTTATTGCGGTTTTGACACCGATTTCACCATATATAATGAAGAAAACCAAGTTATCAAAATATTTATCAATGTTGTATAGTATCATTGATCTAAACGTTAGCACTAGAATATTGTAGAAATATTGACCGACATAACCAGAATTGTGACCGAAAAAATGACTAATGTTTACAATTGTTTTTCGATGTGATCAAAATGTTGGCCAGTCTAATGCTGAATTAAAACATGTTTTCACTTTATAGAGACACTTTTCGATATTTTTTTCCAAGCAAAACGTACGATTTAAAAATCATTCAACGATTTTACTTCGTGCTTTAGTGTGTCTACTATCCGACCAACATTTTTGTTTGGGGAAATTTCGAGCGGTACGCCATTTTAAAAGGCATCTATTTTCGGGTCTCCAAAAAAACATTCCCAAAAAGACCTTTTTTGGTTTATTTTATTTATGCACTAATAACTTCTGCTTTGGCAATTTGATCGTAACTATTGACTCAGGTTATATTTGGGAGACGTTTAGTCATACACTTGTCAATTAATATTAGAACGGCATGTACAGGGCATTTTCTGCAACGGGTTGCTTCGGATTTTGTCGGTTTAGAAGTTTAGTTTTTTTTACCTCGGATTTAATGGTAGGACACTCAACAGTAAAATTAACCAGGTGATTTACTTATTAGTCAAGTGGGTTCTCCTGCCCAAATTCCTAAAAATATATGAGAAAAAAATCCACCCACCTGGGATTCTGTGGAGATTTTGGGAAATTACCCGGTTTCTGGGACATAATAGCAAAATGAATCCGGCGCTGCACAAACCTTGGTAGACGTAGTGGCGTCAGTTAGGTTTATCATTGGAATCAAACCAGTATATCTCCCTGGTTACCAAAGTACCTTTACTTGAAGCCCCATCCCCGAAACAAAGGTAGAGGAGCATTTAGTGCTGGAAAAATCTTTCATGCTAGGGTTCGCTTCGTTGAAGTCCGGGAGGGCCATTTTAAGACTCACAAACTTCAAAATCTGCCTGCGTGGTCAATCAAATGTTAACGATTGTGGTGACAAAAGGTAGATGGAGTAATTCTATCCGTGTTTGCCTGGAAAAATAAAAATGGAGTGTCTCTATAAAGTGAAAACAACGTTTCATATATTCATGGTCATAGGAACTGGGGGTTTGTGCCAGAATTTCTTATCCCCACGATTTTGACATCCCGTTGAGATCTATTTAAATTCTCCACTTCAATGCTTCGTCTTAAAAATTACGTTTCAATTCAGTGACCATGACCGCATTTAAATACCATTCTTTACAATGCCGTTATTTCAAATAATTAGCATTGTCATTGTTACACTCCTCCAGGCGTTTACGCTCTGTTGTCCATACTAGTTATAAATTCCTTCCTAAAACCCTAAAACATATTCACGCCAATAATTTTTTCTGATTAAAGGTATCAAAGGATCGGCCATCGACATCATCAAACGCACCCACTAGAGTCATACATAGTCATGTGATAACGCCCTTTCGACTCGGAAAAACAAACTGGAAAGTTGCCTACGAAAACCTGACGATACGAAAATGTGTTGAAAATATACAATCAGAGAAACTTACATTAAGTATACCAACCTTGACGAGTTTAAAATTCGCCCAGCTTTCCTCCTTCCAAGTGATATCATGTTGTCTCCGAAGTTTTCACAACCTCAAAAGATTGTCCTTTTCAAATGTAGCCCTTGTCCAAAAAAAGGTCTACAACGAAAATGATCCTAAAATAATTAGCCTCCCGAATGTAACAGAATTGGAAATGACTCAATGGCTGTCATCTCTAACAAAATATGAGTACTGGCTCCTCGATGTGTTTACTCGTTCAGTAAATTTTGGCAGATTGGAATCATTTACATTTCGAGGCTCGGATTTTGTGGTGGGTGAGAAAGCTCTGGTTAAGTGTCAAAAGTTACTGGAAAACATACGAGACACATCGGTTGTCGTAAGATTCCTCGTGAAAAATCGAAACTCTTTAAGAAAACTTTCCTTCGGTGGTATTGGATTCAAAATGATGGAGCATTATCAAGCAGCTTTGATGGAACCGGAATTAGCGAAGGTCAATCATATCAATGATTTCCGCATTAATTTGAGCACCTTTGGAATTGATTTACTCCTACTCAATCAACGGCACATTCACAATTTGACGTTTACGGGTTATGTGACGGATTTTGAGGAGGCTTATGCAAATCTGATACGGAAATGCATTGAGAGCAATCGAAACAGCCTTGTATCTTTGGGTATTTTCCCGTGCATTGTAAATGATGGAATTCGACCATTTTATGGAGCACTCACGCCCTATCTCTTTAACTGTGGGGTTTTTGAGACTTGTCAAAATCTCAAAAGTTTATTTTTGAATATTACGGCCGCACAAAAAATGTTCACACGGAGATACTCGTGCGGCAAAGTTACAAATCTTCATTTGCTTCCTAGGAATCTGTGTACCATTGAAATTTATAACCATGATTTTGAATCTGCGGATTTGGAAAAATTTGGACAAAGTCTATATCGTTTTCGCTATTTGCATCGACTAGTCCTCAGCTCCATAACAACTAATAAGTATCTTCTGAAAGTTGATTGGATCAAACATTTATTCCTATTGCCCCATTTTGAACGGGTAGATTTCTTCGGGGGGAAATTGGAGAATGCAAGGATGTTTAGAGATTACATTACATCCAAACCTCCAGGTTTTATTACTATGATACAAATTTCCGACTGCATCAGTTTCTACAAGCCTCATCTTTTCATTGGAGGAGATGAAAGTGATAATAAAGAAACGTCCAAGCATTTGCTTCGTGGTCAAACTACATCTGGCACTGGCACAAATAAAAGGATTCGATCTAAATCTGATGATACTGACGAGCGACCAAAAACCGCAATTTAATTTCTATTATATTGTTTCCAAAGAATTTGGATTCTACGTACTTTATTTTGAAACTTTTAATTAAAAAGGATTTTGTCTCCACAAGAAATAATTTTTATTATGATTACATACATTATTCTTTTAATTTGCATCATTGTCATTTAATTAAAAAGGATTTTGTCTCCACAAGAAATAATTTTTATTATGATTACATACATTATTCTTTTAATTTGCATC
>JAQFXU010002516.1:0-20324 GCA_034693705.1 Spatulosminthurus flaviceps
TTAACTTCCATACATTGTACATGCTCAACCTCCACACCACAATTAAAACTGACAATGCCATTAATGCAACAGTATTTTGACTGAGCAAATAATACTTGACTTTACTCTGTAATGCTCATGTCACATCATATATCGTCATCATGTACCATTACACTTTTTTTTATAACCAACACCTTGAAATGCAAAAGTTGACACGGAATGGAACCCAAATAGAATTTTACCTTGCAGAAATGCCGTACAACTCCATGAAAACACATAATTTGGTTTTTCTATATAGTCCGCATTCACTTCAACATCACAGAGAAAATGAAGGATTTCTGTAGAAATTGTTAAGAGAACCCAAAAACAACACAGCTAATTATTCTATTCATAGTGTTTCAATTTACACCAAATCCCTATGAGTTATGTCAGTCCATATCCCAAATAATCCAAATCTATAATGCACACTGGAAATATCACCAATCAAATTCAATCAATAGATATGTCAAATTGACAAAAATCCACTGCACATTTCAAATAAAGCTTTTGATGACCCACCACAACAAAAAAAAACTAGTTACACAAATGAATTTATAACTTTGAATCAGGAATTGGAATAAAACTTATTAGATTTCAACACTTATGAGGATTATGTGGCGGGGAGTTGCCCCATCTTTAAATTTCTCACAGCTCAACTTCAAAATTCTATTGGGAACACTTTAAACACAAATGTAATGTTTTTATAAACTAGTCCCAAAGTCCCAATAACTGTTTTATTAATTGTCACTGAATCACTCGGCAAAAATTCTGGACTATGATAAGAATAAGACTGGAAGAATTGTGCGTAAAGGTTAAAAAGAACAAGACTTGAAAATGTCACTACTGAGGAGGATAGAGAAGATTAAAGTGACGAAGAATTTAAAATATAGGGACGGCTCAAATAATAAAATTCAAACGAAATTGAAAGTAAAAAGAGGAAAAAAAGTGTATAGTGAATGTGTGTTTGTGTGTGTGTGTGTGTATGTGTGAGTGATTCTATGCCTACAGTTTATCTCTCAAGTAACTGTTGTTCACATGCTGCACCGACCGCTCCGTCTGCAGTTAGCTATTACACGAACAATGCAATTTTTTACCTCATTCTACTTTACATATATTACATGTACACTCTCATCCCTATGTATAGCTGAGTAAACGGGAGGACTCTCGGCATCGTAGATGTACATATCCCATATATAGAGAGTCCCATAGCAGCTGAGAGTAGTAACAGAGCAGATATGTAAGCTCAGTTAGAAAAATCACATCTAATTTTTTCTTACAAGGATATCTTTATATAAAAAAATATATGTACCCCCTTCCATTTCCACCTATATATCTATACCTATATGATTCGTACACATTGCATTGTACATTGGCAACTGTAATGTTAAAACCTTTTCAGGTATATCTTTTTTAACCACGTAACTTTTATACCTCAAAGCTTTTTTCTTTAGAAGCAGAGAGAGAGAGAGAGAGATAGTAAAATAAAGCTCTGCACTCCAAACCCCTTGTAGTATATACTGTAAGAAAATATATACAAATCCTCATGGTACCTCTGAACCGTACATTGTTGTACTCCTTCTTATGTTGTAATCATAAAGGGGTCAGACATTTAAGTGTGAGTAAAAACTTCAGTTGAGAACACGTTCCTTCCATGTAAATACATAATATGCATATATACTTGCAGTTTTTGACTTACTCATTCAACTCACTCAGTCAGTCAGTACGTCAGTAAAGGTAAGGCAGTAAACCCACAGGGTTCGTAACTGCATATGCTTAAAGTACTAAAATATGTAGCTTCCACATCCTCGCCTTCAGAGATCTTAAAAAAAACATCCACAAAAGACTAGTTAATGGAGTATATACCATTATCATGTATAACAACAACAACGAAAATACCAACAATAAAAACCTACGTCCTACAGGCTTTGCCTATATAAATTCTATACCTCTCTTCTATATACTTTTCTTAAGCAACAACTATATACAAACAAAGGGATTCTAGATATATCCGTAACTATATAAATATTAAATCACCGCTATATTTTTCCATGTACATTTTACTTTCGCTTTAATAGCGATTCGCATATATATCATATCTCCATATATATATATTCCATGCAAAATTTTCAATATAGCACCTCTCATTCATAGCCATATACCATAGTAATATATGACGAGTCTCCTTGTGGATTCCACTGATGTGAGCACTCTCAAGTATATATCAAATTACCCTTTCTTACAATTAGTTTGAAAATTCGGAGCATGGATGGAGGTAACTTGAGCTTTATATGATAATTTGATATACGTGACATTACTTCCGCCGAACCTGACACAGACTTTACAACTTACCAAATATTTATATATTATACTTATTATCTATATGCACACCATTTACATAATATTTACCTACATAAAGTGTCTACCTTGAAACGAAGGAAACGAAATTTTAGATAAAGTTTTCAAATAATTTTGCTATGATTTTTATTCAATGTATAATGTATATATAGGTGCGTTTAAAAGGAAGAGGAATAAATAAAACTCACCGCACGACTGTGACAATAATCCGTCTTTTCTCCTCTTCCGTCGTTGCATGGTTCAGGGGGATTTTAAAGTTCACGTGGTGCGGGCACAGTTAAACGATTTTGACAATTTCGTGTCATTATTACATAGGACTGGCTATAAACAAAAAACACGGGTTTAACCCTATACGTAGGAATTAATGGTAGGAAATGTTGAAGCCTAGGCACATCACAGGCTTAGCTGTAATTACAGTAATAATAACAATACTCAAGAAAAGCACACACACACACACACAGAAAACACTCCTGATGATGACTCCTCTGCTGGAGAAGCTGGGAAGAAGTAATTATACGAGAAGAATTTGGGACTAAGCATCAAAAAAGACACCTCTGTGGAAACTCCAACGATTCCTACACGCTACGATGAGTAGAGGTAGGTCTAAAATGGGAGGGTTAATCGCATAAATTAGTAAATCCTATAAATGTGCTGTTCCACAACACACAAGAGTCGGGGAAATGTATGTGTGTACTGTAGAATCTATGATGGAGGAATTCCTTGTAAATAATCATTTCCACTGAGACTAAAAAGTTTGCAAGTAACAGTGTAAAAATAAATGAATGCATGATTAAATTCAAGGGGGGTTTGTTTTTCCCATGGAAGTTTTTTCTTTCTTGTAAATAGCTTTGCTAAATCTTCATAGTGCATATATCATCTACTATATGAGCATTGAACATAGAATTTTACATAGTTCACCCCCTTTAGTTGTCATTTATCCACATACACACATAGTAGAGTCACACACACACACACACACAAACACACACATGCACACACATACATACAAATAGGTACATAAGTTCTTATCCTTTGCAGAGTTGGTATCAAGTTTATGTTACTTTACGTAACCTTGCAGGGATAGGATACTTGTTGCCATATAATCCTCATATTTAAAAGGGAAATAATATGCTTATTCAACAAGTCCCCATGTATTTACATGTAATAAACTATATAAATATATATCTATATATATATATTTGCAAGGTACAGTATATACAGGTGACAGGGGGAAGATCTTTCCATCTCCTAACCATCCACACATAATATACACTCAGCTGATAAGTATAGCTCCTGTGAATGTGTGAATCTCATGTGATACATACACACGTATAGAAATTAATAGAGAGAAACAAAGCGGTCAAGGATGTAAACCAAGCATATATTAATGGATGATTATTGTAATGATGAGGCATGTTAAAAAAGAGAGACGGAGCATTATTATCTCATACTTACGATCCTTCATCAATAAAGAGCCCATACAAACAACCTAACAATACCTTTAAGCATATGTTACAGGATGATAGTACACCTTATACTATTATACAATATATTATATTTTATAGCAAATAGTAATTCCTATGTACAACGCGGATCCCTCAAGACAAGGGACTCAAAAGTTTAAATTTCATAGAAAATAAATACCGTATCAGAAATAATCACACTCACATACTCAAATCCACGTATACATAATTCCCTATACATAGTACTACATATGCAAAAAAGCTTGATATATCCTTTCCCTTTGGGTATATAAAGCTACAAGGTATAGGCATATACTCTAAAAAAAGAATCATGAACAAAGATTAAGGTCTTCTCATGCATGTGATCATCATGGGGAGACGATATAGTAACTAAAACTTCTTTGAGCCCGTATTTATAATTGCACACATTTTCAAACACTTGTTACACTGCAGTGCCAAAAAAAATTCAAAAACAGACATTGCTACGTTTACATTTCTTCCATGCTCTTTGACTTAATACAAGAGCATAACCGTTAAATACATTGTGTGTATATATTTTCTTCATAGTTATTTTGACCATAAAGGTCTCACTCTCTTGAAATTACGCAATTGTTCAAATTTCATCTTATTTGACTTTGAAGTTACAACAATACCCTTAGCCTTATGCACATATACATGTATATGTATACGTGTTGGAAACATCCTTAACTGTATACTCTGTATACACATTGTGTGTATTCTATACACTATAGAGTAGAATGTAAAAGGTTGCAATAACTTTTTTTGAAGTATACTTGAAAAATGTAAATAGAATATTTTTGTGAGTGGCTCATGTATAGTATTTTACCTTCTCTCCCATACCATGAATTTACCATTGCATATTCACACTTTACTTGTATGCATATTTACATATGGAGACCCTTCATCTATATCTATATAAATTGTATCATATATGTAGTAACGGCACATATATGATAAACACATATATAGAAAAGAATTATTATTTTCTCTCAACGAACCTTTATAACATAAGAGAGGCTCCACATATATGAGCACGTTTTCAACAACTACTGACGTCAAATTCGGCCTTGCAAGGTTAGACAATAAAACACCCCCACACTTAAGTAATGCAGCAAAGCGTTCGAGCGTGCTTTTCTACAACTCACATCTACTTATGTGTATTTCGTGTCTACGTATACGTATATTTACAATGCTAAACAATATCCAAGTAGCAATCTATACTTTTCAAATGTAGACCATACACGAAAATGAATGTGTATGAATATGCGAGAATTCCTGATAGCTACTTTTTTTAACCACATTCATAAAATATATGTGAATGCACTTTATTTTATTTACAGCTACAGCTTCTTTTTCTTGCTAAGTAAAATCCTATGACTAACAATAAGAGCCTTTAAAATCTATGAGGTACTCAAGAACTAAGAGTTTTTAGAGTCACAATTAGTAACATATAAAGTTAAAAGGTTTGGAATTAAAATGACAATACATGAACTTTTGTCACTTCCATAAAACAATATAGTTTTGTTGACTATTTTGTATTTCCTTATATGTTTAAATATATCCAACCCCAACGCTCAATATGTATTTTTATACGTATAGAAAAAAATCATTGAGCAACAACAGGTTTTTTATTTATAGATTAGAAGTACTTATAAAATTTATGACCTTTCAAGAAAAATTCAAGCGGAAGAAAATGAGAAAAAACAAAGGCATTTCCAGCTGGATGGTTAATTTTAGAAAAATCTCTCTTGTAAAATCCTATACAATAATTAGTGGATGGTACGAGTAGCATCTTTCCATAGCCTAATAATTATTTACAATAATTCCTTTGTATGAGGATTTATCCTTGGACTCCAGTTAATAATTATTTCCCTTGGGTATATAAAATTGAAAGAGAAAAAAAATTCTACTTGTATAATATGCAGGTGAGATTCTGTTCAATTCGTTTCACATAAGATCAAGATATAAAGCCAAAGATTAAGAGAGTAATGAGGGTTGGACTCCAATCTGTATATGTATTGTGTATTGGATGAGAGTGATGCAATGGGAAAAAAATTCGATTATAAGGAGGCAATGTGGTTTATCCAAATGAAAAATCTCCAAGGGTAACTACTTATGCAGAGTCAAGTGGTTTTTGCTATTTTTTTTCTCTCTCCTTCCATAAATTTTACACCACCGGCTCTTATTATGGAGGAGGTATAAAGAGTGTTTATTCAAATGCAAAAGTAATGCAATCATATGGAAATTATATAGAGCAAAAATTTAAATCCTCTGAGTAATAAGCTTCAGGCATAAAATACACATTTTTTTTTCTTTTTCTAAAACTCCTTTCCTCGAGCCTCATATTTTAATGAATGACATTTTTTCCTAGGACTTTTCCGGGAACACCATAGCAGCATGCCAAAATGGAAATTAAGTTGTCATAAAGAAGAGTAGAGGAAAAAATAGAACCAGTTTTTATTATATCCTCCTCAGAGGAAAGCCAGTTAAGTTATAATAATAAAATGGAGAGTGCGAAAATCCGCAACTGCACGTGTTTCTTCCAAGCAAAGCTTCCACCTTGCAAATAAGGCGAGTTGCTTTATAGAGATCAAAGTTTTTGGCAAACCAAACCCTTTTTGGCATCATTGTATATCATTATTATTTAAGCTAAGCTATATATACTAACTCACGTGAACAAAAGAATCCTGTTTGTAACTTAGTACCATTCATTTTTTTCATATACAAAAGAACGAGTGAATTTAAAAGTGAGGTAGTGATGGAATTGAGTTAGGTTATGATAAAAAAAATTCATATTACTCCACAAAATACTAAGTATAAGTATTTTTACATAGGAAATTGCACACACGTAAATTACACGTATTTATTATATATTTAAAGGTAGGTAGATGGTGATTAGATGGTCCTCATGACATCACATGGACATAAAATTGGTTGAAACCTTGATCATGAAATGAGCATAGGACCTGTACCAATGGATGATATCCCCCAAAGCTCGGCTGACATATGGAATTGACAGAATTTTCTTCTCTTTTTGTTCCTTTTTCTTTCAGACTTATTTATTGGTACAAGTAAGTACTTATGTCACAAGGATATGTATATGTACTGTTTGCGGAACTTCCCCAAAAAAAATTTCAGTTGCTAAAACCAACTCAAAAGAATAAAAAACCAAATTGATCCCAACAAAAAATCATAATGAGCTTTACTTGGAACTTGACGTGTTTTATGCGGAAAAGAAATTTGGAAGAATGATTTGTTAGTTCATTCTCAAGGATAATACCCTATTCTGGCGTCAATTATTTAAGATAGACTGAGTGAGAGATGTAATCAGACATATGACGTCAGGAATGATGTTGCTACCTGGCCAAATCAGAGCCGGATATCACGAGCTCCCATTTTACATTGCCATTTGGACCACGCTCTCCTGTCTGCTCCAGTATATAATAAGCATAGAAACTCTCCAAGTTCATTGTATATAATGGAATTAACTAATGGTTAAAAAAAATATGTTCGTGGTTTCTTTGTTTGTAAGTAGAACCAGACACAGACATATTTTTACCAATTGAGGAAACATTCTCCGAAGCTTTTATTTTTGGTAAAAAACACAATAATCATACATCTTTTTTTGCATTGAGTAACAATAATTTTGCAATAATAGTAGTGTCTATTATTTGTTGGCAAAAACGCGTGCCTATAAGAATTTTACATGTTTTTCTTCTTCTCTATCAATAATACAATCACACAAAGGATTAACCATAAATTAAATAATTATGTAAACATGCATGATAATAGTATTGTATCTATGTATGTATGAAGCTTAGAATTTTGAAGTCTCAAGTTAACTTTATATAGTATGTATATATATAGGACTTCCAATGGAAGTAATAAGTTAATGGTTCACCTTTTTTTCTCTTCCTTTATCGACATTTTGTGACCTTCCTATATTTGTATACTAAAATCATTTATGCGCGAATAAAATTACTACTACTACGAATAGTACTAATTATACAGACGATACGAAAAAATATATATTGAAACACATTTTCTAAATAAAAAAACTCTTCGATCCACTTCTCTCCACTATAGACATTTTTGAATAATTTAAAACGCGCCCTTGTATATTTTTTTAACAATTTAAAGCAATTAATTCTATTATCTAGTTTTCTAATTGTAGAACCTTGTATATAGATATGTAGTTATTAATATCACTAATGTTTCTACCGATTCGTATAAAAAACATGGTTGTTTTAAAAAACACAGGAATATTGGAAGAACAATTTGTATGTAAAAATATCACCTACGAATATATAATTACGAAGCTTTAATAGCAACCTACCTTTAATATAAGATGTAAGTAGTATTTTTATAAAGTCTCAACTAAAAAAAAAGGTTGTAATTTTTTTCAGAAGCACCTCTCTCTCTATTCCATACACATCTCTCTCCTCAAAAAGAACATAATTCAATATATGTTGAACTTCAAACAGATAAGTTTAGGAGAAGAGAGATATTTTTGGGGATGGGAGAAACATATTTATAATTTAATATTTTTCAGCGTTAACCAAAATTCTCAAAGTGATGAATGAAATATGGTAATTTCCTGCCTTTGTTGACCTCCTCACAAGAATTCATGATGGATTTGGTGAGAGGACGGGGACCACAACTAAAGACACCAATCTTCGAGACATATGAATGTTTTTTCTGAACAAACTTAAGGAAGGATGTCATGTCCGGCCGGCCGAAATGATTTATAGCTTTCAATCCTGTGAACATGGACTTCTTGGAAAGGCGTTGGAAGTGATTCTCACAGATGTACTATACATTCATAGGAGGGAGAGAGAGAAAGATAAAATATTATTAATTGCTGCATAAACCTTGATGATCCGTCACGACATCGAGATTAGTACTTCACGCTTCTATGACAATAAATAATCATAATTATTATTATTGCTACTATATTGTACTTACCAGCATTGTAGTTCTCAGATCGAACTTGTGGAAGAATTGCGTAATGAAAATGTGGATTTCCAAAACATTAGTCACGTCTTTCTTCTCCACATCCCGAAGGACATCGATGAACCACTCGAAATGTCGGTGACTTGGGCAAATCCAGAGGAAGTAGACTTTCTTACAGGCCACACCAGAGTAGCGATTTGTTGAGGTTCCGAAAACCAAGTCGTTGAGGATGGAAGCATAGGGAGTTACTCCAATACCACCACCAACCATCACTGCCACTTCGAATTTATACCAGTCCTGATTACCACCACCGAAAGGTCCTTCAAGTCGGATCTGATATTTAAATTTAAAACCACCAAATTAATAATCAAACTTTTTCTCAGTCGAATCCGTAGAACGCATGTTCAAATAAACATGTATGGGTTGAAAATTACCTTAGGGGAATCCTCCTCCGGATTGTAATTGCAAGGGTCAAAATAATTCCTTAACTTCCAAGTCCAAGGACCTTGAGCCTTAATATGACAACTGAGGAAATTCTCGTGGGGCGCCGATGTGAGTGTAAATGAATGGAACTCATGAGGCCTGAAGGCAGTACAGGCTAACCTAACCCATTGACCACTCAGGTACTTGAAATTAGGGGGTCGGTAGTACTTCACCTTTATCACATCAGATGGGAGAAGCTCCGTCTCCATAATATCCAGCTCCATGTACTTGGTCCTTAAACTCACGACCTTGTCCAAGGTATAAATTATACCTGGTCCCACGAAAAACATCCAGAACCTAGGTGCACCTGTCAGTCTCGCCAGACCATGGATCAAGGCCAAGATGTACAGAAGAACATACAACTTATGGGCACTAAAGAAAAACTTATAGGCATTCTTCCGAATGGTGGGGTGAGCAAATACAAAGATGATGATCATGATTATGAAGAGAAGTATCCCCGTGATTCCAGTCACAGTTCGGAAGAGCCAGTACGCTACAGTAGGTTTAAAGTCCGAAGGAAACAGGATTTCCTTGGTAAAGCACCGAAGATGATCCAAAGGTTGGGTAGAAACGTGGTAGAAATTCACAATGTGACCAACAGTGTGGAGGAGACTGAAGAATAGAGCGGTACAAGCTACAATTTTGTGGAATTGGATGTGAGAGTCAAGAGGGATGTACTGTTGAATGGGGTAGTCTTTCAGTTTGGTGAGTAAATTTCGGGACATTGTGAGGAGAAGGAGACTGTAACAGAAGGAAAGGGATGCTGCGGAACCTCGAGTGATGGCAATTCCCACGCCCATAATATGACGCAAATCTGTGTGTTCCGTCATAAAGGAGTAGTCTGGAATTTACAAAATACACTTTTTTCAAAACAAATTCACGGATCATTTTTCATCCTTTATGGTTATTTTTGTTTCAAAATATTTTAAGGGTAATTTGTTTAGAAAGCTTTTCAACATACACAAGAATCTTTCAACAAAAAGTCCGATGGTAAGGCCATAGAATATCAGGAGATAAATGCAATGTTGACGATTCTCTTCCATAAAAGTGGTAAAGCAGTCCCATTTCTTCAATATCTTCCCTCGGTATTTGTCATGAACAGTTTCGATATGGAAGGATGTCATCCTGATAACAAATTCAAGAGTCACAAAAATTACATACATAACTTATGGAAATTACAATGAATTCAACCAAACCTCAACATAGGGCATTTTTTATAATTAGAAAAAGAAGTTCAGGATATAAAACTCCCAGGAAAAAATGAAGAATTTGTCTGGAATTCAAAAGATGTGTACCTCGCGACGTTGGTGGAGGTATCCAAGAAATTTTGACCCGCTCCTTTACAGTCCAATCCGATAGCCACAAAATCCACTTTATATTCTCTCATCATCAATTTGAAGTCATCGTAATTCAACCAATCTTTATCCAGGCCTGAGTCCTTGAACATACCATTGATGAGTTGGGTAACTTCATCATCATGTAAGCTATTGGTCTTGGCAATGTCAACCAAGGATCGTAGCATATCGAACAATTCCGTTTTATCAATGACACCATTTCGATCATTATCACACATGTCAAAAATAATTCGGAGCTTGTCCTCAGTATTGCCTTTACTAAAGAGAACCACAGTATCCAAAAATTCTTGGAAAGAGATCCGACCATCCCCATCCTTATCCACAATATTGAACATCCGCTTGACAAAAACAGCATCCTTCTTCATGCCCAAAGCACCAGCGAACTCAGCTTGACTTAAACTTGTTCTCATGACCATGACAACATCCGAACTGACATTCATCTTCTTCTCACCAGGTTTCAAGCCAAAGGTCAAAGCATAAGCTTCACGGAAGAAATGTTCCAAACGTTTCTCACGGCGTTCTTTCGTCTCCGCATTGGACAGCATAGGTTCCCTGTAAGTGGGGATGCTCTCCATGGTTTTGCCAATGCTTCTCAAAAATGCATCCAATTTAGACAAGAATTTAGATCTGGCGTGAGGAGACTCGAATTCTAAGACCAAATCGTGGTCTCGAGGAACCCGAATGAGGATCATGGGTTTTTTTCGAACGTCTTGTGTCACCTCAACGACCAAGACGCCCGTATTGCCAATATCCACACTCCGGAGCTTCTCCCCCTTCCGGTTCAGAGTGTGGAAGGCTTCTTCCGGCCCGAACTTTATTTTAACCACGCGTTTGTGATTTTGGTGAAGCCATTCTTTCACAATCATTTTATCAACCGATTTACCATTCTGGGATTGGCGGATTTTGAGTTTGCGACGACGGGAGTTCTGAAGCTTGACGACACCGTAACCGGCGCCAGCGGCGATGATTGGCACGAAGCAGAGGAAGACACAGGAGTAGATGAAGGCAACTTCATTACCTTCGAAGTAGTCATAGCCTTGAATGAAATTACAGGGTTCAAGGAAACTAGCATTGAGCTGCTCAGGCTGGGGACAGGGATCCCCGGAGTTCCACATGAAAACATCTCGCTGAATCTCCGATGCAGTGATACTCGTTGAGTTAATGATGACATCACTCAGCTTAATCTTTTTAATCTCCTCGATTTCTTCCTTCGTGAATTGGCTGCAAATAAAATTCAGAAAAAATCCTTAGTTTCGTGACACACAAATTATTCACTTTTTTATAGTAGATTTTCCTTTTGTATGACTCACCCATTCTCTTCATTCTCGAACCAGAATCGATCAGCATCACGAATTCTTTGAAACTGTTCCATAATAACAGTGGAAAATAGTTCACCCACACCACCCCTGGACTCCAACATACCTCCTACGTAAGGATCCACATTTCTCAACCCATGATACAATTTGTCAAGCTTGTTAATCACATCAGGCGTTAGATCAGGATTGACTTCTTTCCAATCATCGATTCTCTTCAACTTGAAGGATTTCCTCACAGTGTTGTAATCAGGAAGACCATTGTCTCTCCCACGCATGATATTTAAAGCGCCTAAGTCTCTTCGACTGAAGTCCATTGGTCCGAATAACTTATCGCGAACATCCGAGCACAAAATAAAATCCTCTCTCTCCGCAATTTGAGAACTCATTCCCATCAGAATTTCTTCCATGGTTGCAGGAGCGGTGATTCCTTCCTACAGAACCCAAATTGATTCATCATTATAATAATTAGTAAAAGTAGAAACTTTTACATAATCAACTGTACATAAATTAGTTGTAACACTTACATCAGATTCCCACCAACTGGCGCAAAGTCGCAGGGCTTTGTTAGCTCCACTAGAATCCTTAAAGTTACATTTACCATCTCGTCGGTAAATCCCTGGTGGGATCATTGTGTGTCCAAAACGGAAAGCTGCAGCTTGGAATACATGAGAAATTCCAGGATCAAGATCTGGCTTGTACCCGCTATAGGCCGGCATCGTTTGGTTCAGCAAGGCTGGTAAGTATTCATAAACGATGATGTTCTAAAAAGAAAGGACAGCATTTTTCAACATTTCGCACTACACTTTTTATTCAATCAACATGAAATTAGTTCTCAATGACGCTATAAATTAAAATGATTTCGAAAATGTATCATTGCATTTAACATACTTGTAGAGTAGCAATGACCCAGCGCCGAGCTTCTTGGAAAATTGTTGCATCATTCCATTCTGGATTTTGCTCTTGGAAACGTTGTGCAAGTACGTTATGCCATCGGAAGAATAATATTCCAAAGCTGAGGAGTGCAGGGTTTTGATTAGTTCTTGGGTCACCCAATACTGGAAATAAAATTATTATTCACATAGAGTAAAAAGCAGATCATTTAAACAGTGAAGATTTCTCTGAATGGGAAATTTAACGTACAATACATCCTCTCCAATCGTTGGGGTCTCAGCTGATGAGCGGAAGGTAAGTTACTCATGGGAGCCCTTACAGTATTCTTTGGTGGTAGTCTACCACTACTGTCAGCTTTAAAGCTACCATTGGTATAACTCCGCATGGCAGAGACCCAAGGCTCTGCCGTGGAATAAACAAAGCTCCCATCAATCCAGCTGGTTTGTCTATTGACCTAGATTCATAAAAAATTAAAATAACAATAAAAACTAAATACCAGCCATAAACATGACAAAAAGTGATGACAAATAAGACAGCATGATGTTATCATCATATCATTAACAAATGGCCTGCTAATAACACAGTTGGCAGAGAACTAGATCAGTTAAACATAATTGTTCCCTGTCACTCTCACTCTCAATCATAATTCACCTGCTCTCTAGGTCGATTCGGCCCCTGACCAGTCTTCAAATCATAGCCAGCACGATGGAAAGGCATGTACTTGCCACCTTGACACTCTCGATCGTACATCTCATCACATTTCTCAATATCAATCCGATGCATCTCAATAGGACAGCCACTCTCACTAGCCATCAGGATCTCACTACTCACAACTTGACCGAAAAAGGCCAACATTGCTGTCCGATTCGCTAACGACCCTAACCCATCCGTCCCTTTCATCAACTCCTGACTCAACTTCCTCGGACTGGGTCGGTCCATCCCCGCGAGCATATAAACCCCATCGGAGTAGGATGCCGGAGCTTTTCTCTTCAGCTGGGAATCTAATGTAAGTACATATTATATTCCATTAATTCAATTAAAAATAAAATAACGATTCACCTCATTCCATTTATGTACAAAGGGCTGCAGATGCTGACAAGAATAATTATTTAACCACATCCCTTCCCAAATAATTGTTTCAACCAAATTCGAGTCCAATGTAGGAGTTTAATTAGGGTCATCAGGATACCTAATTTCATAGTGTAAAGATGCAAGCTCAAACTCACCAACAGCTCCCAAGTCCAGCACATCTCGATTATTGTACCATCCATCATAACGTTGTTTCTCCTTTCTGACTTGGTTCTCTGCAAGAAAAATAAACATAAAATCTATACATATCAAATGATTACACATATACAATCACAAATAAGATGCGTTTCAATCATTATTACATTACAGGGTTATTACATAATGTAATAATCATAAATCAGATTATATCGACAGCCAAGAATCAAATATCAGAGACTACCATTACAATTATTATTATGATTGTCCCAAGCCGCCGCTTTTAGAGAGACTCTCCTAATAATTATAAAATATCCAAGTGCCCCATATTTATACCTATACAACGAACTGACCACAAACTGCACCCCTATACAATACAAATTCAATAACATGTACACGTTCATACAAGAGTCCCATTCAGATTCAGGATGTAACTCAAACGTACGTTACGTGAGTAAGTATATTGGAAAATGTTTTTATTATTTATCTTCTATTGAATTCCATCGTAGTAACCCTACAACCTCATAAACAAAGTAAAGATGGATAGGAAAAAAAAATAATTACGAGCACCTACTTACTCTTATTAGTGGTACATAAAAACCAATAATAAATTACTATAAATCAAATACTAGTGCTTGTGGGCATAATGACTCACATCAACTTATATGCATATCTACCCATAGACTTATGTACGCACTTGATTAAAAAAGGTAGATAGATTGGGAATTGGGATCTCTCAACATTATAGATACATGGTAAGTACAGAAGGTAATAAAAAGAAAAGGCAAGGCTTCCTCCCAACCTATGGACATGTGTATCCAGACCTTTCAACATACTAAATTAATTGCTAATTGAATACATATAGTTAATAAGACCAATCCAAGCCTTGTAACTTCTCTTGTAAGTATCTATGTTCACAAGAAAAATCTACGTATCTGTAGATATGAAACTTACAATAATAAAAGCAACAAGGAGAGAGAGAGAGAGATGAAAAAAAAGAAAAGTAACAATAGTTTTGGGTGCGGTTTAAATATCTCCATCTCCATCCCTTTGCTTGCCTTATCCACAATCATACTTTGTAATAATAATTGTGCGAGTAGCTAGAGTATATTCTCTACTGTAACTACTAACTACACACAAGTAGCAGGGATCATGTAAGTGTAGAAATAATATGATGGTTAAACCAATAATTTATTACAAAGCGAAAAAAATTAAAATACACTCACAGACTCACATATCCCTATGTTTGTGTATGCAATTATTTATTATCTACAAGAAAAAGCTACCACTGCTCTTTTGTATAATATGCAGTTTCTAGTAGTAAGGCTGTATTTTTTAATGGATCTTTTTTTTTTCTCCACTAAGGGATGAAGCCTACAATAATGAAACGAATACAAGTGTAACAATTAGGTCCTTATGGTGATATTGGAAATCCTATCTGACTTTTCGCATGTAGTTATTATGAGTAAGTGTAATTGCTATGTATCTTATCCCATTGTAATAATAATAAAAATCTGTGTAAAAAGTCAAGTGAGCTAAAAAGTTTGATTATGACGGCATGTCCTTTCAGCGGGGCAGAGCAAGACAGGATACACCTACAAGACAGCTAAAGGTTGAGCATTTTCCTTTATCAAACTTACTAATCTCGCAATAGTGAAAAGATCCAAAGCATTAATTTTTTTTTTACTAAATACACCTTGTTCATATATGTTTCACCAATGTTCAACAGATGTTACCTACACCAAAGTGAGTCAGAACGTCTCATTAGATTTTTGTATGGGTACAGGACATAGCTATGCAATTTACATGGGGAACAAAATCTACATGAATTCTTGTACATGTATTTACAAAACAAATTTACAGAGCCTCGATAAATGATTCTATAGGCCAATGTCCATGTGTTTGTGTAGTGTGTGTGTGCTGTTTTCTAGAGAATTTTAAGGTTCATTACTATTTGTTAGTATGTAACTTTCCTTACTAAGGCACATGGGACATTGTATCCGTGTGTGAGGTGAACATTCGGAAAAATATGAAGAAAATAAACAAATATAACGTGGATGCCCATGATTTGTTCACGTCAGTATAATTTAGTATGATCAAATAATTGATACTTTGGCCAATATGCATAGAAATTTTCCAAGCATATTTGTCATTCAAGGCTAGAGAACCTAGTATGATTATGTGTAAGATGACTAGGTGGAATGTAAAGGTGTCTGTGTGAGAGATGGAAACCACTAATCTTTATATTGTCAATGTTGCACTTATGATTTCAATTTACCCTTCAATGTCAGTCAGCATAGAACATCAAGCAGACAAGACTGAGATGCATGGATTTTTAGGACATTTTTCTCACTCACTAACTTTTGTCATCATTACACGGAAACTTTCCATGTTCTCTTCCTGTCTTAAATTTCCCTCGTTATTTTTATTTATTTTTTTTTTGTTTAGCTTTCATACACTCTATCTAATTACCATAAGGAAACATTCTAGTATAGCATTGAGAAATTCTCTCTATATAAGATTACGAAGCAAATTTTACGAAGGGTATACCCTAAAATAAATTGTCAAAAATGATTTATTTCGTGTACATTTTAAATCCTTCAGAATTAAGAGAGATACGTTTTTGGGATCCCTTCGTTGGAGATATTACCTCATTGTGTATGAGTAGTCTATGGTGTGAATTTACAACTAAACATTTTTGCATCATCATACAATTCACAAGAACCAACGTAACGTGACTAGCCTTTCCATTACCAAGGTTACTAATTGCAATGATAGTGCCAAGAAGAAAAGGATAGACAACAAAAATATATATGTGCTTTTCTCACTCACTCATACTCACAACAGTCAATTCTTAAGCGGATTTGAACAGGCGTTTAGATAAAAGTTCCCCTTTTGGGTCTAACTATATATATTTTCTATGAGTAAGTCCAACGATAATATAAAAGCTAGACCTAACTATAAAAACCAATGGTTAACTATTAAATTGTAAGTGAACCTTTTAAGCTCGGAAACCTACGTCCCTTCATTTAAGGGCAAGTTTACCTTAAATAGAGTCTAAAATAAATAAATAATTAATGGCTTCCTCCCATTATTACCACACACTCGTCGTCCAATTTGGACCATTTGCTTCCTAACCTTCCCCTAAGCATTGTAACATAAGGTAGACATGTATAGTTACACAAGTTAAAACTATTAATCGGCCTGGTTTTACACCTCTACAAAGCTTTTACCTGGGAATAAACTATTATACTATTTTTAGAATTAGTTTCAGGCTATTATTTCTGACCGAAAACCTTGAAATGTTTGGAGCTTCGATGTATTTCTTATTACAGGCTATATAATAATTTTCCTCTGTATTTTTCTCCAATGAAAGGCATATGTTAATGTGCATACGTGACCGTTCTAAATATAATCTCTATATCTACATATCTTAAAAGTATACAAAAACTACGTTGCTTAATTAGAATAGCTACCAAAATCATTCCAACACTTGAGGTACGAAAAAGTCTTTAAAAAAGAGTCAATTAATTAAATTAAATTAACCAAACGTTTGAGAAAGACACAATTTAAATTTTAGACACGTTCCAGTGTCAATTAGATAATTATACGCTTTCCATACAAGATTTAGATGATCAAATATGCCGTGGATAGTAATTTCTTTTACATATTTAAGTACATATACATAGTTTTTAATGATATGTGAGAGTATGCTGTAGTAGCATGGAAGCTCGCATAATAATTAGGGACACAGACAAAAGTGAGCCCCACACAAAGTCACTCAAGATAGTAATAATTATACAGTTATATATACTAATTATATATACAGATCTTACGCACACGAACAATAGCCCTTGATGATTCCCTCATATACATTTAAAAACGTAAAACGGCATGGACACCATCCTATTTTTTTTTTACATTTACTACATCGGAATATTAAATACATAAAAAAAAGAATTGGTCTTGTCCTCAGGCCTTGAATTTGTGAGCAGGATTCTATGCAGAAATTAAGATCACTGACCTCCAGACTTTTTTGAATAGATTTAAGAAGAGATAAACTCGAAATTTTTCTAACCCATGTAAATTAACAACTTTTTCATGAGAAAAAAACGTACAAAGCTCCATGTGTATACCATACAATATTGATCCTAACAGGTTCCAATGCTTGGTTCCATTGCATATACATGGAAAGAGGAAGCATGCACAAATGAAAATAAAGAGTATGGAAGTATCTATGGAACCGTTACAAAAAAACGTTTAGATTCAATTATACCTGTCTGGCCAAAATCCAGGCTTGTTGTAAGGAGGAGTAGGCAGTACAGTCCCCATAAAAAATAACTTTGCTGATTAGACATTATTATGAGCACACATCACAGAAACTATTAGCACACACTACCTTACGTATACTTGAGAGTAGACTAAAAAAAATTTCTAAAAAAAACAATTAATACTGTTCACCCTAAAAATATCCTGGCACTTGTGAGAATAGACAGATCATACTAATTGTGAGACACTCTGGAGCACCTGTCCCATGACATCCAGGATAGTTATTGGAACTATGAGTTATATGAGTGTGAGCAGGGCAGAAGAAGGAGGATTTTTCTTTTGGAGAAATTTTTCACCAGTCAGATAACAAATAAATTAACGTAAAGGGAGAGAGAGAGAGATGCAAGTATATATACTAAATGTAATAATGTAAGTAAGGAGAGTCAAGAAAAAGCCAGTCTGCAAAGAATGAGAACATAACTGTGAATGGGTTTAGAGCATAGTATCTTATAGCCTTGGGATTTTTTCTTCTCTCAACAATCTTATAACATGCTTCAAGCACAAGGGGTCCACTATAAACATTTATACCCATGACTTACCTCAGTTACTTACCTGTATACATAGAATCTATGTATAAGTACACCCGTAGATTTTACCATACCTGTGTGGAGGGAACCTTAACCAAGGGTGTACATACTCTTACTATACATTTACTCTCCTACAGGTATATCCACATCCACTACCTGTTGCCTTTCAGCAATGAACATTTTAATAAAAGTGTGTAGGGTTTGCATATCCATAAAATTTTGCATTACCGTATACAAGAAAGATACGGCAGAGGTATAAAAATTCTAACGTAGATTACATACATAGGTATGTACACATATTGTTACTTGCATTCCCTTAGTAAGCCTTTGAGAATGCATATTACTATGCAGAACTGTTGATGTCTTGAAAGGTACCTGTGCTTTAAAATCCTCCTAAGTGAATATAGTGTGCCACCGTTTATTTCTATACCTTTTATGAGAATAGTATCTGCTTTACAAAAAGTATCTCATTTTCTACTGTCTGTATTTCTATAGATACGTACGTTTATTTTAAGGTATAATAAAGCTGAAAAAGTCACTTGGTGTATCCTTCTGAGTCAGTCATTTTCAACATTCAGCTCGTTTTTTCCCTATTGTTGTCTATGTATATACAAAATTTCTGTGAGACTCAAAGTTATGCATAGGTAAAAGTCCTGGGGATTTATAAGATTAAGGTAAGGTATTGAGCCGTGGAGAGGATTTAACATGGGAATTTACAAATAATGCTATTATTGCATGTATGTACAAGTTTCAAATTGAGACAATGCTATTTTAAATGTGGTCTGCTGGTATAAATGTGTGTGTCATTAGGTAACCATAGGAGAGGTTTCACTTTGATAGTTATTAAGTAATGTTAAAGGATGTATGTAGACTAATGTGTAGTGGGGGGATATAGGAAAGGCTACTTAGTCGAACCCCTGATTTCCAATGCCCCCCTGTAGTTATTTTAGCAAATCAATCTGAAAAGGTTCTTGCAAAATACCTATAGATATAGATATGTGTGAATGAGCTTCATACATAAATGTGTGGCTAAATATAAAATGAGTGTGATCACATAGACGAACTACATCATTTAAGTGGGTGCTATATATGACCTGAGGTTTATTATATGTTTATAGTTATGGTATTTGCAAAAGAAAAGATGTAAAGGTTTTAAGTGTGTGCCCTTTGGTTGAATGATACTATAGCTTCTATTTTATACAATAGGCATATTATGGGCATGTTTCTTTTGCGTGCAACTATTTGTCTTGTAGTAATATTTTTTTTGGCTGTGGGATACTGTCAATGGTAAAGAATGGCAATCATAATAATGATGGGATAGGTAAGACGCATCGGTATTCATCCCAACACTTCTTGACTCCTATTCACATGAGATCCTTCCCATGACTC
>JAQFXU010002517.1:0-20313 GCA_034693705.1 Spatulosminthurus flaviceps
CACAAAAATTTTGAGCGAAATCGGTCCAGTAGTTTTTGAGCTTCTATAACGAGTACTCGGACGTACGGACGTACGGATGTACGGACAAGGGTAAATTACTAGGGCCGCTAACGCCGCCCTAAAAATGGTGCTAATAAGGCATAAAGGGTATAAGGGCACAATCAGGAACTGCTAAGTTTAAATGAATGCTTGCTTTAAATATTTTTTCTAAAATCGTTAGCTGCAAACTGCAATGCAACACCTTTAAAGTACATATGACTTTAACTATCTATACACTGACCAAATAGCAACGAAGCTTTCTTTGTTGAAACGTTGAATATTGCTGAAGAATGAACATTTTAGAGGTACAAAAATTGACGTGAATTATTAATTATGAAATTCAGGTGTTTGGAGCAAGTTGAACAAATCCACATTTTTTTGAAACTTTTAGAATTGATTTAAGTACACCTGCCTAAATCTTTAGTTGATGGTATAATAGTAGCCATAATTCGTGGAATTTCATCATTTGTATGGTTGAAATAATTTAATAATAATAATAATCAGAAATTGTGATCAAATTAAATTTAAAAAATATACCAAGTGCCTTGTGGCTAATACCAAGTGTGTATCAGTGAAATTACATAGTTTCGTTCTCTCTCCAATAAGGTGAATGTAATTTTTTCCGACTTTATCTTTGAAGCAGGATCCTCGGAATAACTTCCTTCCTTGGACTTTTGTGAGACGCGGGTGGTGGCGGCCACCAACGATTCGCCATCATCCTTGCGAAATTACTGTGTCTTCTGATTACCAATAGTTTAAGCAATTTGCATGCATTCGAATCTAAAAAAATAAATAATAGACTCCTCCAAAAAAATAATTTTGTTTTAAATCCCAAAATTATTCATTTTCACAAATTGTGCATTTTCGGCATAATTTTACTGAAGTTTTTACTACCACTAGCACTGCACTGCACTGATTATCGGATTCAGACTTAACCTTCGACCAGGTTCGACGTTCCACTTAACTAACTCCACTAACTTCTTGTGTTGTCAGTTTGTTGTCATTTTGTGGAAAAATAACTAGTTTTTAAGTAAACGTTTGTGGTGGGACCGTCGCGTCGGACGTCGGACATCCTACGGCGTTACGTGCTGATTGTGAGTGGGGTTAGATTCTATTTCTTATCATTACAGTGAATGGGAAAACGTTTCAAGTGTACAAATTGTTTTGAAAATAATTATTTTACTACTTTTTACTACATGCCTACAACAACATACAACTATAAATATTACATGAATGCTTATGAGAAGGTTAAAGAACGTTTAACTTCCGTAAACCTATACTTCATAAAAAGCGAGACGGAATTACATTGTTCGGTGACGGCACTCATCGCTCACGTCACCTACACAAGTACAAGTGAACTTGTTGGAGTGTTCCCTCTGCGCGTACACAAAGTTCTACGATGTGAAGGGATTGACACAGTTATTTTCCCATTTCCCGTGCGTATATACTGCAGCGAAGAGAGGAATAAGATAATCCAAGAACAGGCAGTAGGGAAGAACCATAGGAGAATATATACAGGGAGACCAAGAGCGAAGCACAAGCACTGACGATTCCTAAAAACATTGCTATCCAAATCCAAAGAGAGTGTTTCACACATCACATAAGATACACATATTACTCTCAGACACACACACACACACACAATCAGCATTAAGCAGTGTGAACAAGGGAAAAAGGAATAAGGCAATGGATATGTAATTATTACGTTATTTTTAGAGACATTCAGGAAAGAAAAGAGTTTTCAAAGTTAAGTAAAAAGCCTGGAAGGATTCTTCCAAACAAAAAAAAATTGGGAAGTTTTTAGTTATACATTCAGTAATATCAGTATTGCCAAGTCAAGAAGAAAACAATTGTTTAATTCAACGGTGCTATAAATATTGTAATTGGAAGAGTTAGACATAAGTTGGAGATATATACAATCACTCTCAAAATATTTACAACATACAAGGTTATTAATTAAAATGTCCACCCCAGCCAGGAGACGTTTAATGCGCGATTTTAAGAGGTAAGGAGCTAATGTTTTTTGAAAAAACTATTATGATTAAAAACTTGTAAACCTTGTTTGTACAGTGTAGTTTTAATAAAATATTGTTTTTAGGAGAGAAGTGAAATCATGAAGGGTTTGCCAACTAAGTAAATAATTGTAGAAAGAATCTTGTAATAATTTTTATCATGTTTACTTTACAACTTTACAAGATGTAACTTATATTTTTGGGTTTGTGTATTGTATTTCATATAGATTTTTCCTAGGCGTTCCAGTTTTGTGTAGGAGCATACGCCTTTATTATTGGTGATTTTTGAAGGAATTGAAATTGATGTGACATTTTTGTTGGATCAATCTTGAAATGGATGTTTTGGTGGAAAAATGCATTCTTTGGAAGGACTTCATCATCGTGATTTAGTTGATGATAGTTTATTGGGGGTGTCGTATGTGTTCTTCGTATTACGTAATTATATCTGCTGTGTATATATATATAGGAAACGAAATTTTGGGATTTCGAAGGGAAGTGAGATGTGGAAGGTTCTGATTTGGAATAGTTTAATTGAGTTCCGTGTGCGCATGAGATGAATGTGTGTGTGTGTATTTTATTATATTATAAGGATACATTACAAGAGGCCGAGACTTTTGTAATGAGGGATGTGCACTGCATAGAGCTCGTGTTTAGTACTGGATGACAAGAACAGGATTCGTGAAAGGGAAATCAATTATTTGGATGTCATTTAAATAATTATATTTTGTGAGCTTGAGAAATTTTCAAAACATATTCAAGAAATCTATTAGTTGAATTGTTTCATGGTTGTAATTTGTGAAAATGTCCGCGAGTATTTTTACGTCAAATGCATTGCATTTTCGCATTGGCCTACATTCGATGAGGCAGTTGGCAATTGCCAAGTCAGTTGGCATGAGTTGGTCTGCTGCTCACAATGTGACGAAGCTCTGTATATATTTATATACGTATATTTATGAAGTCCTGAATAGTCAATGGATATAGAGATGAAACAGAAATTCCTTAAGAACGAATGACATTGAAAGCAATGAAGAAAGTTAGTCATTATTAGCTTGCGTAAATTTTTTTTTTGTTTATTTTAAGATACTTTATTGAACATGTTTTAGTCAGTCAGGTGTAAGTTCATTATGTTTACATCAATGGTTCTGGTGTACAGTTGTGTAATGTAATGAGTTATGTTTGCTGTGCTTCAAAGGGAATTAAGTTAATGTTAACATACTGGTGATGAAGATTCATGACTTTGTTTACTATAGAGCTAATTGAGGTCGGAGGTTTTTTTAATAAAACTGTTTCGGATATCATCTGAATCTGAACTGTTAACGTATAACTTATAGAGTATGGATGAGAACTATAGCCTTAAAGAATTGGAGAATCTTGAATTTTTACTTCTCAATGAGTTTCAGCAAGAGGGTTTAACGTTTAACGCACATAAATGATCAAATTTGAGAGGAGTGTCGAGTAGATTAATACAAATTTTCTAAAGATATACTGACGTGATCGAAATGCATCTAAATATAATGTATTACATCAGGACATAAGTTGCATCTAGAAAATTATAATATTCGGTCGGAAATTTTAGTCGGTTTGGTATGTACAGCAAGTGTTGAGACTATTGATTTCCAGAGATTGAGGGGCACTCAGTGCCAGCAGCCTTTTGTACCTCCAGGAAAGGAAATGCCGACTTCGTCCTTATGATCAATAATAATTTCGGTTCTCCTTGTTCAGCTTAACTTCTCTTATTGATTCTGTTTAAGTATTCTGTGCAGATCCGCGATTTCACCGAAATACTATTTCTATTTCTACTGTCCAGGCTATACCGTTTGGCAATTTTGGATGGGTCAACAGAACAATTTAAGTGATATC
Source organism: Spatulosminthurus flaviceps (assembly GCA_034693705.1). NCBI lineage: Eukaryota > Metazoa > Arthropoda > Collembola > Symphypleona > Sminthuridae > Spatulosminthurus > Spatulosminthurus flaviceps. The sequence goes on from JAQFXU010002517.1 coordinate 3,912, forward strand.
AACCTATTTGGTACGATGCGATGGAGGAAAGTTAAAGTGAGGTTACACGAAAATTATTTTCCTGAGAGTGTCTGCAATTGTTGTTAAGACATTTTAGGAAAAGGAGCATCATAGAATCATAGTATTGCAGAAGTTTTGAGGATTTGTATAGTTTGTAGTAGTTAGTTACTAGTTTATAGTTGTATGCTAGTTAGTAGTTACTAGAAATAAAAATATATGTAGGTTTATGCTCCGATACATACCCGCAGGTTTTACAGATGCTAGTTAGTATGTTAATAACGTAGTTTGAAGTTTGAATATTCTTCAGAATTGAAGTTGCGTTTGAGCATTCTTGAAATATGAGCAGATTTCTTTTTTCCTGTCAGCAATCACCCTTTAATGCTATTAAATTAAGGTATGCGCTCTTCGCTTAGAGATGAAATGTACACGTGTAAATGTTTGCTGTTTTACAGTAATGAATCGGGTAACAAGAGTGGAAATTAGATATCTAACTTTAAAGCGTATCTGCTAACATATATGTATATACACATTTTTCACCGTCAGACTTCCTGACAGTGTAAGTATTTACATCCAGTAATCCACTTGAAGTTAAGTAATGCAATATAGACATGAAACGTTAATGGTGAAAATTGAAACAAAATGTATAGTGTCTTAGGATCTATTTTCTTGAGTAATATGTCACAGAAATAAAGCTACAAGCTACAAAACATACATAGAGTATTAAGTTACTTTTGGTTGGAATTGTTGGAAATGAAATAATCAATATAAGTTTAATGATTTATTTTTACTGTATCTAATCGATTCGGTAATTAGTTGCTATAGATAGCATATATGCCTTATACTGTTATACGTTATACTTAGCTTCTCTACTGTTGTAAAAGGATAAGTTATTGACGATTAAAGTTTTGTAAAATGCCTGGTATCTACATGATAAAAGTTGCTCGTGTTAATGGCATCACTTGTCAGGTTCGTTCTTTTGTTGAGGAACGATGCGGTGGAAGGAGGAATGAATGTAAATGTAAACATGGAATTTTTGTTTATGCGTTGTCCTTTGCAAAACGGCAATAATGGTTAGATCCCTCATTTATATTAGAGAGAGAGTTGTTCTCAGTGTTGCAGTTATACGGTGCACACCATCAAAGGGACATTTTTTAATAGTATGTAGTGCAATTGCGGCAGCTCCTCTGATGGGATTTTCTAATCAAAACGCATCCAAAGGATAATTAGGGCACAATTTCCGTTAGCTTTTCATATATGTATGTCATTTAATTATATGTAAAAGTACGAAATTTCGATGGTTTGACGTGGAAGAATCCAACAAGTTACGCTTTGTAGTTAAAGCGGGATAGGCGCAGCAGTATGCCACTGTAGGTGTTTCTTCTGGTATTTGTTGCATTAATGGCTTATTGCAACCATGGTGGAAAATATTGTCATTTGTTGCATTTTAATCGGTGAATGTGTTACAATGCGTATATGTAAATCAGGTCCGTGTGCAAAAAATATGTTATAGCTTTGGTCTCAGAGTTACTGTCCTTTCATCGGGCTCTGAGACTTTTTCAGTTTGACGTCACAGTTTACCTGAGTTTTTGCTACGAACTATTGGCTAAGCTGAGTAGAAATTTGAATGCAGCCAATTGTTGCCAGTAAAAGCTGTGACGTCAGTCTCACAACCCGATGAAAGAATAAATACTTGTTTCGTTATTAAATTTTTTAGGACTTTTTGGGAAGCATATATAGTAAAAGTGGGCGACTTTTTTGTAATATTGAATGTATTATTTACTTAATACTGTAATGTTGTAAATCCGTCTAACAAGGTAATGTAGTTTCCGTGTGCACACGATTTTTTAGGATCTGTTTTAAACAATTTAAATAGCTAATGAAAGTGTAAAAATATAAGACTAGGAAGAGTAAAGTCTATCCGGCCGGAGTGCTCTGCGCTTTTCTTCTCATTTTCCACATGGAATTTTTATGTATACTTACACAGGAAGCACAGCGTAATTGTTCTGTTGTTTATTACCTCCAGGTTTTTGTTGTTGAAGGTGTAAGGAGCAATAGAAAGTTTTACACACGTGCTAATTGTCATCTATACCTCATGTGATTATAGTCTACGACGAAAAATTTACCAATTATCTGATCATATTATTATTTCCTGGGAGTAAGCGTGTAGTTAGAATCCCCATCAACTTGACACTTCCATTTTTTATGGTGTGAACGCCAAAATCTATTGGCAATCTCCAACTAGTGAAATGTTATGTAATATATATTACTGGAATTCCACCGATAAACACGTGCAAATGATTTATATGCTTGCTTTTGTTATCCCAAAACGTACTGGTATATAGGGAAATAAGGTGATTGAACAAAACTTTGTGAAGTCGGCTCCGGCGGCTGTTAGAATGGGTTACATATTATAAATATTAAGAGGAAGTATGTTGAAGTTAATTGGATAGTTTGCATACGTTTGGGTGGCATGATTTCTGAAGGCAATTCCTCCGTGACATCGAGTATGACGTACTTGGCAAATACAATTTGTAAATAATAAATTAGTTTTTTATATTATTTAAATAGTAGTGTTTATATCTGCTTGGAACGGGGGCGGGAGAATAGCTTGCAATTAGATCTGTGCGAGTTATGGTTTAAAGTGTGAATGTATGCTTTTTGTACAAGTCAGGATACAGCCCGAGTCCTCATAGATAAGGTCATGTATTGAAACTTTGTAATGCGTGGGGCTTGAGTTGGTTGACATCTCGGTCACGCCTTTAGGTAACGTAGTGTAAAAGGCCATGACATTCATAGTGGATATTTACCAGTTGGGCTTATACACTGCACATTTTGATGCACATTGTGGCACTGCACTGTGTAAATCCTGTTCTTTGTCAGGAAATCAGGAAAAATTATTTATTTTTTACATCTTGATTTTTTCTGGATTTGACACTTAAACCGTTTTGTCAGTAAATTCAATTCCCGAGTCCTGACCCTCAGTTCTGTGGCAAAGCCCTTCGGTTTAAATGATCATACAGCCAACGCAGGAAATCCATCCATTTATATAATGGAGACTAAACTTTCAGTAGTCCACTTGTACCATTTTGAGGGGGGAACGGAATTTTCTTGTCCGGAATCTCTCGGGGGTCCTGTAATGGTACATAATGGAGCGCCGAGTAGTATAAGTGGACGCATTCTCGACTACAGCACGTTTGACTTTCTCGGCCACGCATAAGAACGCATTGCGTACATATCAAATTTATTCCACTTATACCCCTTAGCGAGCTAGTGGACAGCGGGAAAAATGTCCATTTACTACTTGTTTGGGAGGTCAGATTTCGGTCCCTAAGTAGTAAATGGAGCTGTCCACTAGAGTTACTGCTTAGCATTTTGTGCTCGTCCATTATCTAAATGGATGGATTTCTTTCATTGCATACAGCTCCTTCTGGTTATCTCATTTAAAAAATCTTATGTGTCGGATTGATTTTGGTTGCAACTTACTGTATTTATATTTAATAAATAATAAATGTTTTCTGTGTAGATTACAAGAAGATCCTCCTGCAGGAGTTAGCGGGGCACCCACGGATAATAATATAATGATCTGGAATGCCATCATTTTCGGGTAATGTAAATTTGTAAGCTTCATGTAGATCGCGATGATGATATTTATGTAAATTAAAGTTGTTTATATTCTGACTAGTTTTAAATCAAATCATAGTTGTTTTTATATCCAAAAAATAGATCGTAGTCCTATATGAACTGACGAACTGTGTGTACGTCATCTTAGCATTCGCTTTAGTTAGATAAAGTAGCAAACTGTATGCTTGGTTCTGATTTTGAATTGTTTAAATCATTTTCAGTCCACACGACACACCATTCGAAGATGGAACCTTTAAACTAACCATTGAGTTTACAGAAGAGTACCCGAATAAGCCACCTACAGTTCGATTTGTTTCAAAAATGTTTCATCCCAACGTTTACGCGGATGGAGGCATCTGTCTGGATATTCTTCAAAATCGATGGAGCCCAACTTACGATGTTTCTGCAATATTGACATCTATTCAAGTAATTCGTAACTTGTTTTGTTAAAAAACCTCACCATTAAGTTTTTATTGATGCCGAATTTATTCGGATTCTCGGCCATTCTAACTGGTAATATAAACGGGCTTTTTGTAATTAATTATTTTGCTTCGATCTGTAGTCTTTACTCAGTGATCCGAATCCGAACTCCCCTGCGAACTCCATGGCTGCTCAGCTCTATAAGGAGAACCGTCGAGAATACGAAAAGCGGGTGAAAGCTTGTGTTGAACAGTCTTGGATGGATTAACGTAGCGACTTGATTAACTTCATACATAAATACATGCTAACATCACTCATTTCCTCTCCCGTGATTGATTTCCCCACGTACATATTTTTTCTGCGGATGTCGTTTCCACAGATCGTCATGTGTAAATAATTATTATACTTTGTAAGCTTGTAATGTATGTACTTCAGTAGTGTAATGGAAATTCGAAAATCGTCACTTTAACGAATCTTGCAACAATATTTTTATTATTTGTTAACTAAGTCACTGTTCCCTACAACTGAACATTGGAATCTTCCAGTAAACAAACAATTGAAATCCAACAAGTAGACAACTAACGCCACCAGCTGTACTGTAGGAAAAATTGTATTAGAGTTGTGTTTCAAAATAAGTCATATTCTGCATATTTTGTGAATGTTGTTTGTACTGATTTTTGAAAAAAAATTACACGAATGTCAAGACTAGCAACACACCTCTTGTTGATTCAAATGCGTACCGTTTTTTTAAGTTTTAAATGAACTGAGGTGCAACATTGCTATCCTTTTTGTGTGTTGTGTTAGTGAGAGTTAAATGAAATGTACGTCGTACACAGAGGTAAGCAAGGTATGGGTCGTCGTGGTAAAATAAAGTGAGTAAGTTCATTCGGATATTATAGGTGCTGTCTTGACTCTCCTAAATATGTTGCTCCTTTCCTCTTACTGAGTTGCCGGCCTTTACAGACTTTAAGATAATATGTAATTAACTTTGGAAACACTCGTGGAATTCTGCTTCGGATTTGTTAGGGTAGTGAACAATCTCATGTGAAGTCGGATGAAACGTGTCTGTTAATATTCAGTGCATTGTATTCAAGCGTGCTAAAGATTCGCTACGTTACTACTGTAAACTTTGATGCAGCAACTTCGCTGTTTTTCCTGTTATTAACCTCGTAGAAGTAACTATATATTATTATCGTTAACGACCGTGTGCACGTACGTTTATTAAGTGGCGGTGAGTAAAATTTTAAGTTAAAAACAGAATCATTTAAACAATTTTCTAGTGATTTTGAATTTTGAAAGATCAAATGCGTGATGTTGCCTGTTGATACTATTTCTTTAAAAGTTAGCACGTCGACGAATAATAAGCTATCACTGCAGATTTTCTCCCATTGCAAATGAATCAAGGTTGTTTAAAAACGCAGCGTAGTGTCTAACATCTTTAAGATAAATTTGTACAAAGCTAAAACTGTAATTTAAATAACTTACTGCAATAAAGCATTTCATCACTCGCGTTTTGGGTGTAACAACAGTAATTTTGAAAATTATGTGCTTAAAATAATTATCTTGCAGCGAGTAGAAATCAGAGATTTATTTTAATTATTATGATTATGCAGAGCAGAGTAGGAGTCTTCACGCATTTAAATGCTCCAGTGGACTTACTAACTGGATTTTAGTTGCACCTTGACATAATGTGATTAGCAGTGTAGCCAAAGGAGGAAACGATTGTAAAATAAACATATGTATGTAAAAACTTCAAGCGTCTGTAAAATGGTTTTAAAAATGTTAATTTTTTTAGCACACTTACTACTTTTTTTGCAAGAAGTACGCAGCGAAAACTATGCACAGGACATCGGAAATTATTACTTCCCTGTCCAGCTCGGGTAGTCTAAGTGCTACTTAGCCCTGAAGGCTGGGTGTGTGGCAAGACAGAAGTTTGTCTGTATTTCTAGAAAATAAATGCAGTTCAATTCGGAATTATGTCAAAAAATTCACTGTTCACTGATTTTTAAAATTAATTGCTCTTCGATCATTTAAGACTTTCGAGTAGGACGACGTCAGCTACAACCGTAAGATCTGTGTCACAAGTTGAATTGTCCATGGTCCCCACTGGAACGGTTAAACGGTTTCAATTTCAACCATCTTGAAGGTTGATGCTAGTGTTGACATAAAATGTCTGAAAATGTCATGGAAATCCGTCCCAAACTTTAGAAAATACCTGATGCAAATAAAAAAAGAATTTCCGAATGTCAAGAACTTTGTAAACAAACAATAATTGCATGATGGATTCCATGTTGTAATTTCCAACGAACTACGAACTCACTTACTAGGTACATATATTATGTGTACAAACATTACAATCTGTCAAACGGTGTGGAAAATCGCGTAGAAACTGAAATAGTAATGTCCACAATTTGCATCCAAATCGGTCAAATATTTTGTACAACTTGTGCAGAGCGACAAAAGAACGCACGGGCAAGTCGTATTCTACTATTACTAGGGACTAAGGAGGGAGGACATCCCTAAAAACTTTTAAGTTTGGTCTTCTTAGAGAGGTCATTCTATTTTGTTTTCAAAGTTGTCGTGTCCAGATATTCCAGAAGACCTTCTGTGCATAGTGCTGTAAATTGTGATTATTGTTATTGTGATTGTTGTTGTGACTGCAGCAAAGAAATCACCCACATTGTGATTTGTGGCTATGGGTCCAAATTGTTGTTGTGGTTGTGATTGTGAACATCAATCACAATTGTTGTTAAAGGTATTGTGGTTGTTGTAATTGTATCCAAAATAGCAAAAAGTAGACGTTAGCTAGGAGTTAGGAGACAATGCCTACGGGCATAATCCTTCCAACCCTGGTGATAACACCTCCGGTAATAATACCTCCGACATAACCCCTCCGGTGATATACCCTGCGACTTAATACTTCCAGACCAATTCCCTCCAAAAAGCCTTCCAACTCTTACAGATTTATTCAATAACTTCGAAGAAGATTTGAATGATTTTCGATTAAGTCGGAGGGAATAACTTTGGAGGTATTATGTCGGAGGGAATAACTTTAGAGGTAGTATGTCGGAGGGAATAACCTTGGAGGTATTATGTCGGAGGGAATAACTTCGGAGGTATTGTCTCCTCGACATGTTATTTCCGGAGGTTTAATCTACCCGAGGATTTATCTCCGCAGAAAAAGCTTCCGAGTTAATATGTTCCGAGGTTTTGTCTCCGACCACGGAAATAGTGGTTGTGATTTTTTTTGTTGCAGTATGAATTTGTAATTGATTTGTTGCTGTGAATAGCAACAAAATTTTCACAAACTGCAATAACCTTACAGCACTATCTGTGCATTCATAACATTCTCCCTACCTAGCTACAACAATTGAAACCCTATGCCGTTGTACGAGTAAGAGTCAGTATATTAAAATTAAAGCATTATGTTCGGTGAAATGAATACGAACCCGGGGGACTAATATTGTTGTTAAACATTATTGCATACCATCTTAAACTGGATTTCTGATTTCCCCGCACCACAATTCTTTTCATACTTTTTTCTTCTGCAAATCGCGGATTCATAATGATCACAGCGTTGTAAGTGTGCGTGCATTTTATAAGGTGTTGTCATTTGTACTTATTGCCGACGCATCTTCTCTCATCCATATATTTTTCACAAGCCTCGATGCAAGCAAAATAACCGATACATGCTTCAAGATGTTACTACTTCCATTTACTATATATTTTTACTATCACTGTCAAAAAACTGTATTGATCTTTGACCTCAAGCATTCCAATAAGTTTCCCAGCATGAAGTATTCAAGCTAAATTTTCTTGTCGTGATACAAGCTCAGGGATTGGTTTATCGTTCTTAACCCAATAAGATCCTAGTAAACTTAAAAATATTAACCAGCCTATATGGCGGTTAGAGGTAAAACGTTCTGCACAATTTCGGTGATCCTTAATGTCAAGAGTCTTCAACTGGAAACACAAAATTGGTAAACATGAGCACAGTGCTTAATTTGCAAAATATTTAGATGCAAGGAGGGCTGTAGTACCTGCCAAGCTAAGTGAGTCGCCGTTGCAGCTACACCGACAAAGAAAGGCCAACCAGCATCAGCAAATATTCCTGCCGCAGTCAAACTTCCAACCATACTAGTTGAAAACCCCGTGAGCCAATACTTGGTTTGGTCGCCAAATTTGAGGGCAGTAGACCCTAAACCTAATAACGAGTCGTCTTCTTTATCCTACAATGAATAGAATTGTGATAAGAGCGCTGCGAGGACACAGCCAATACCTTGAGAAATTCGGGAGCAAACTTACCTGATGAGCATATATGGTGTCATAAATTAATGTCCACGAAATTCCAGATAAGAAGAAAGCGAGACATGCTGGATCTGCCCAGGGGATTGTTAGATAGCCCAACTGCGAAGACTGGGTTGCAGTAAACCCCATTAGAATTCCTGTGTTAAACGTTAATCCCAATACTGCCTGTGGCCAATTGGTAAATCTTTTGGCTAATGGATATAGAACCACTAAGCCTGCAAAGTAATTAATCAAAACGTAAAACAAAAAACAAAAATGCACTAGTAAACTAGTAATTAAGCCATATACAAATTATGAAATCATCAATATTAACAGCCGCAGAAATTACCTAAAGAACCAAATCCCAGAATAAAACAAGGTGCGTTCAGTTGACATAAAATCGTAAACGCTACACTAAGTTGTACACCCAACCAGGCTGCTGCATGCCTCATTCTTATCTTGCCACATGCTAAGGGTCTGTCAAGAGTTCGTTTTACCTATATAACAATATGACAATTATGATTTACTAAATTATTACTTACTTGTTTTACAAACAATTATACTCATAAAATAAAGAAACAAATGGCGCTCTACTTTTGCATCAATATGGCGATCCCACATATCGTTTACAGTACATCCGGCTCCACGCATTATGAAAGCTCCTAAGCCGAACAAACCCAGGGTTGTGAGGGGTGGTGCTCCTCCAGCACCAAGTGTCAATCCCCACGTGCACGGCCAAAACAATAGCCAGGTACCTGTGATATTCGCAATAAGATAAGTTTTAAGCATGACAGTCATGACACTGAAAAGTACATTGTGTTACGGAACTATGTATTTCAGTAGATATATGAAAATAATACCAATTGGACGGTGCATTCTTGAAAGCTTAAAGTAATTTTGCCATGAAATCGGCGCCGCACCAACAATTTTTTCTGGCAACGTCTCCACATTATTAGGGCCCTAGGATCCGAATATCTTTTGAATTAAATCCCAAGTAAAAATTCAAACAATTAAATCTCATGTGTGCAGTACTTACAATACCACTGGAGGAGTTCGCCCTATGACTCGAATTAAGACTCAAAATTTGACTTTTGTAAGTTGAAGAACTGAGCGTCTTCAAGTGACTACGAAGATGAAAGACGTTTCTAGGAGGAACTAAAACCGTGAAGGATTTGTTTGAAATTGTCACATCATAAATGTAAAGTTTAACAAAAGACAGTTTCAACTGACGAGCATTTAAGAACATTCTAGAATTTAGTAACACCGACATCACATCTATGATGGATATTATCCCACGACCTGGAATAATTGCACTCACAATTTCTTATAGCAGTGCTATGTCGTGGTTATCAACAAAAACTGTCTCAGTGGGAATACAATGTTCGCACCAGCTTTGTCCCGACATTTAACATTTTAACACATTTTCCCACCAGTTCTGCTTCCATTAGTACAGTTTGAAGGCCATTCAAAAGTCTCTGCTCCAACTCCGTGATGGCAACCCGAAATAGCGATCCTCAACTTTGGCTTACTAGCACCAACCGAAATCTCATCGAATGGCACGGGAAAACAAATACCAAAAGTTCTCATAATGACAGGAAAAAATTAATCCCTCATTTTAATTGCACTCCTAGCAGTAAAGTGTTAATATTAAACCAGTTCCTTCAGGCATTCTACTTCACTTGAGGCTGGAAGTTCAGACATAAGAAACCAAGTTAAAAAAAGTTCTTTAGTGACCAAAACGAAAGGATTATTTTGCCAAATCGTGGCAACTGTTCAAAATGTTCAAATTAAAAAGTACCACACAAGACTTTCCATCACTACTACTCTAAATTAGACAGGAACTCTCGACGAACGAGGGAAGAGAGTCAGGTTGATTTTGTAAGTTAGCAAAATATTTTAATAATTACATAAGCGACTTTCTATTTTTCACCATCCCACGGAGATGCAACAATTTTTAGCGAAAAGTTTGTTGAAACAGAAAGTAACCACACTCGATCACTCGATGGAACTTTCCATGCACAAATGCACGTGTTGTTGTGCACACAACACAAATAAATAGCCAACCGGGAAAAATTTGTACAAATTCAAAGCTTTGCGCTTATTTCCATTAGCGAAAATCGAATTCCGACTTCCGACTTGATCGAGTGCTCTTCCTTTCCTTTTCCTTATACTTACACACTTATAAATACACTCTTTACTTGCCCCTTGCCTCAGTTGTCCTTTCTTCGTTTCTTCATTTTCTGCACTCCGTTCTTTGCTTTGTTTTGTGCTGAGTTGGGAATGTTGGGATTGACTATTGTGCATGTGAGCTATTGTTCTGTAATTGTAATGATTATTATAAATACCTACAGTTAAGTTGATGACCTTGACAGTAGAAACCTATACAATAATTACACAATGCTGCTCTACTCTGATGTAGAAAGTGCTTTGCTTAAAGTCAATGCATCATGTCTGGGGCAGACCGAGCCGTACACATTTTTCCCGATGAAACTTAATTATGAAATTATACTAGACTGTTAGCGCAACTTTTTACGCGTCTCCCGTATAAAACTTATAGTACTTGTAGAACGTACCTTTAGTTGAAATTTTTACATATAAAATTTTGGTTTATAAGTTCGTTAAGTGCTAAAAGTTTTATACGGGGCACACGTTAAAGGTTGTGCTGACTGCCTATCCCACTGTAAATCTAATCTAACTGCAAATTGTTCAATGGCAATTATTAGTAATGTCAATTATATTTCGAAGCGGAAAGCTTGAAATTTACAGGTTTGAGATTTTTAATTCTGAATTTCCATATTAGCAGTCGAACTCGCAGATTTAGTGATGACGAACACTCGTGAAGACCCGGACTTCTGTACGTGTATTGCCCCTCTGTTAACATGATGACTGAAAACCACGATTGAAATATACGTTCAAGATTTTTTTGATATGTAGTTTTGGTCTTTACTTGGTTGCGAAGGGAAATTCAGAATTTTTGGTAAGTAAAACTCAAGTAAGTGCTAACCTCTAAACTTGAAAAAAATCAGAGATGTTTCATTTAATTTTATGCAAAATGGATGACTGAACACAAGCGACACCTATAAAAGGGATTCATCGCACGAAAGTATCTAATTATTCTTATGCATGCAACAAATGGGTTAAAAGTTAAACCCATTTGCCAGTGCGACATCAATGTTTCGCATGTACGGGAAATGGAAACTAAGGAACTTTGATGCTCAATTTTAGATCATCCTGTAATTCCTTTCACAATTATTATTTGGTTATAGCATGTAGCACTTGAACAATTTGCATAATTTAAAATAAGATAAAGATATAATATGTGATTGATTCCCTACAATTATTATTCACGTTGAATCCACTTTCCTTGAAATCACAATGGTCATAAATAAACTAATACACTAAAACGCTTTTGATAATAATATAACATATTATTTAATATTGAACAAATACATAAATGGCCAGCAACTATTCGGAATTACATCGATATCAAATCAGTAATCAACAAAGACCTATACATATATATGAATACACTGAATATTAAAACAATAACACGATTACCTGGAATGAATAACGAATGACGAACATAATTTTAAGTCGGTAAATATCACCGACACTTTTGTTAGATGAGGTCATAATCACCCAAAGCAAAGCATGCCACTCTGACTATATCTTATATTTAAAGCAACAGATTTTCTAAACTTGCATTTCATAATTCTTGACGTGACCAGGAAAGTTGTATCTAATAAAGACCTCCATTTAAATACGCAGATTGCACCATCTAAACGTGAGCAACATCAAAAACCATGATTTTCGTGAAACTCTTGCTTCCAAGTATGCTTTAAGCTTCGAATCACTTTTGATGGTCCTGGAATGCTCTCTGACGTTGAAACGTCATTACTTTCCACAATTATTTCCTGTGAATTTTCTCTGCTACTGCTTTTTGTTGGTGATGGCGTAAAGCAGTAATTCCATTTGGAGCTACTTTCATCAATTTTCGACCGCTTTGGTAACGATATACCAGCGCAGTCCTCTATTTCTTCTTTATGATCGATACAGCTTTTATCATAATTCCTAGGGTCTTCCAATAACGGCTCGTCACATTTGATTGGTTCATAGCCTTCACATTCGAACTTCCACTTGCATAGGTTACTTAAAGCTTGCTGAACCTAAAAATATATTTAATGATTTTAAATATTAATTTTCATGAATCGAAAAACTTTATCAATAAGTTGAAACTATTAAAACCAGATCTAATAAGGTACATACTTACCTCTTTCATATCTCCTCCGCTAGGTTTGACAAGTGGAGTGACAGTGACTGGTTTAAGGTAATCAATCATTTTAGCAATTTCGGTCAATGATGAATGCATTGAGTAGCAAACAGTCAATGAGTTTCCTCTTTTCACAAAGGACGACCTTGAATCTTCTCTTGTTTTCGTATACCACATGGACGTTAATCGAACCATCAACGTGACTTTTCCATAGAAACATTCCTACAATAATTGTTATACGTTGAAAGTTGCAGTTGTGACAAGTTCTCCGAATTCAAGATTACAATTGCAATCTTGCGGGTAAACTCACATTCTGATCACACAAATGAAAAGGTGTGTTGGAGCTCAAAGTCACGCAGTCCCGGAGACCAGGAATTTGTTCGTAAATGCTGAAGCGGTTGAACTTCACATGCACCTTATAACCGAAATTGCTGAAAAGTTCCTGTATAATATACTCGTGTGCAAACCGTGCTGAAAGAAAGCAATAGCAGGTATAATTTTTACAACTGCTGCTTCAAAAAGTAAAAAGCCTTCGTCTTTTCTGGTCTTACCAGCAAACTTAAGTCTGATGCAGTGTTTATCCCCTGCTTTCAAGTGATTTCGGATATGCCTAATGGCGTCTTCAAAAGCAATTTTGCGATCTGGAAATACTTCAGCATTCGTCGAACAAAACGTTGAATCAATATACAGATTATCAAAAGATTTCACCTGCCCATTCGACAGCGGTCCTAGATGCAAATGTCGCATTACTTGTAAGTCTGTAACTGAAATTCGACAATCCCCTGTATGCAAGATCCTCTTGGAGTCCGATTCGAATAAAAACCTGTTTATAAATAAATAATGGGCATAAAATCCTAATTAGTTTTACGCTTATACACGCACGAGTAAAAAATCTCACATAACGGAACCAGGGCAGTGCCCCGCAGGTAACAAGGTTAAGTTCACAAAATAATTAGAAGGAACTGCTGGTATTTCAATTTCAATGGTTTTCTCTGCGTCCAACGGAACTAACTTTCCTAAGCGAACTAACTGCTCTATTCCGCTTTCTCCTCCTAAATATCTTTGAAAGTCTCCTAGCAGAATTGGTGTAATAGCTTGGCAATATAATTTCACACCCGGCTCTTTCAGTTTCTTTAAGAACTCCTCTGTTTCTAAACCCACGGTGTGATCTAAATCGAAAATATAAAATATGGTATGAAAGAATATTTCTAAAACCATGAGGTTTTCAAGCTTTTCACATTCACACGTCATACCTGTGTGAGCATGGGATAAAAAGAAAGCCGTAGATTCCAAGTCTTTTTTAACAAAACGATCAACGCAAATCTCCTTCATTTCCACTAGCGGACCAGCATTCACATTATTTTTCCCGTAATCCATTGTCCACCTTCACAAGTCCAAGTCAAGTTGTGGAAAGCCAGTGAAATAGCCTTAACACAGGCTAAATGGATAACATCAACATACAAATCTTAAAAAAATTAAAATGCAATCACTCACAAGTTAGCAAGAAAATATATTGAATATTGAAACTGAAAAGTAGTTCATTCATGCCCTTATGCAGTACACTTTCAGAAATCAGAGCTCTTCATTTGCAATTGCAGGCATGGGTTTATTTTCGTCAAGATCTCGTAAATTTTATAATGAATCACAACTTATTATAAAAACCAAATGACAGCTTATATTTGGCATAAATATTAGTGTATAACAATACAAACACAAACACGGATTAAATACAAACGCGGATGGTAAAATTTTCGATTTCACAAATAGTACTTACTTCGTTAAGTTGATTTCATTCAATAACATTCACTAGTAAAAAGTAAAAGAGGAGTTCTTGCCGTACGTACATATACTTCAAGTCTTTGAAATTTGCAATTTTGTCATTTTGTAACGTCCGGTTTTATTCTTTCCTAAACTCATTTCTCCTAAATGAAAGAAAGGTTTAAAACGACAGTGACACATGATCATTTATGTTTTTCTATACATTGCACACAAATACAAACCCACTGTTTCCATTTCATTTCAGGCCTTTATTATATTCCCAGGCAGGAATAACGTTTTTCTTTTACGAACTCACCTTTTCGATTTATTGGATGACTTGTACCTGACTCGGGCGGACAGCTAGGCAGAACTATTAATCAACTAACTTGAGCCTTGATGTATATACATTAGTTAAAAACGGGGTAGCTGTGATACTCTTTCTACAAAAGTAAATAATACACAAAATATTTTCTGCATTTGCTATGTAGTCATCATGCTTTATACGAAGGAAAGACCGAACCCATCAAACCTTCGCGGTCTCCTCGTGATTTACTCTCACCTCAACTTCAAGTCATTGCATGGTACACACTGACTACAGCCAACCCAACTCACTTTTACCTTGAGGGAAAAAAGTGCTATTAACAGAACGGCAAAGATCCATTTATAGGCGCGATGATGACAATAGTAATAGCTATTTGGCTGATGTTCATAATTGCGGCAATACGTGGAGGTTAGACTCTTGGGCGAGGCGGGACCCTAGACCTGTGTAGAGCCCTGGATTAACTAAATATGACTAAAACTAAGTAATGTAACTGATGTGTGCATAATAGCATGAAAGCACCATTTATATACACATATACGTTGTCGACGACAAAGACTTCTCTGATTTATTACTTAAGCAGGATGTAGTTGATGTCCTGCGTTGTTCCCACTGAACACGAAAATCTCCAATTTCCATGAAGAGTTTCTAAACTCGTTTAAACACTCATGGCTACCTCTACACAAACTTGATTGAAAAGTTTATTCACTAATCATGCTTTTCAGGAAGGGAAAGGTCGGTGCAGTCTGCATGCACTGAAACCAAACTAATAGACTTCGCGGGAGAGATCAAATAAAAATTTGAGATACTAATCAGCATGGAAATTGTTGGATGATAGAAATGATATAATGACAACTAATTTAGTCCTTAAGATATTTCAAGAAACCATAATATTTTAAAAAAGTGCGAGTAAATCCTACACAGGGTTTCCTGACCATTGGGCAAGGACTCATGAACTAGCGCACTTTAGCCGCAGATCATTTCTTACATTATTGGTGGGACGCTTTCAAGTGAGCTCCGTGGTTTCATCGAATTTGTACCAAGACTAGCTTTATTATTATTTTGGAAGTATTTTTCCCGCAAAGCGGACAAAATATACTGGTATATTTATATAGCACGTGTGAACGTGTACGCCTGTAAAATACATGTTTACCGCAGCAGAATTTTAACATCCTGAGTCCGATGGATCTGTTCCAAGGATTTCAATTGCAACGATAGAGAAGACCGGATTGTGAGGTATTCAATGAATGCAGGTTCTTTACCCCTAGGAATCAGGAATTCAGGACGAAAATTCTCGCTCTACCCTTAAATGCTCTGGCGTAAGAGTGGTGTCAGTTAAGGCTATTTGTATAATAGTCTATGGATGGCACTGGCAGTTGCGGTTTGCGGTGT
This sequence comes from Spatulosminthurus flaviceps, assembly GCA_034693705.1. NCBI lineage: Eukaryota > Metazoa > Arthropoda > Collembola > Symphypleona > Sminthuridae > Spatulosminthurus > Spatulosminthurus flaviceps. The sequence goes on from JAQFXU010002517.1 coordinate 19,979, forward strand.
TGCTGTAGCTACTGTCGGTTAAATTGTCTTTCCGGCACTTTCACATATGCACTCTCCCTCAAGCAATTGCCTGGTGTATTTTAATTAATCTATTACTCAAGTAGTTATTCAATAGGATTGTTGTCGGCCAGACAATAGTTTAGTTAGTACATAACAAGTGGGGCGACCCGTTCGTCGAACGGGAATAATTAATATTAACTCTTGCATTCGAGGAACCTCTTCAGGCAACGCAAATTATTTTAAAGTTAAACATATAACATCCACAGAGGTCATCAAAGTCAGGATGGCGTCTTATCTTGGAATTTCGTAAAATCAGCCGGATCCCAGCCAAACTT
>JAQFXU010002518.1:0-20310 GCA_034693705.1 Spatulosminthurus flaviceps
AGATACTACAACGTTCCAGTATGTGGAAGTCAGGAAGTAGTAGGGAGTAACTAATTGACAATAGTTAAGCTACAGCTTATCGGACACTGACACATATAAACAAGTGTGATAATGATAGCCAATCTTTGTCATTGAAGCATCAGTCGAACGGAAGTCATGAGCAATAAATCCACTTGACTATTTACTAACAAAGCCTTTAACAAGTTTAAAGTGTGGAGTGTGGAGACTGTCAGCTCTGATCTTGTGGCTGTATTTTCAACTTGAGACTCACTTAAAATCCTATATTTTTTGCCCCGAGTCTGATCTGAAAAATATTTATTCAACCCTGTGTAGTAATTAGCAAGATCTATCCAAGTGATTTAAAGATGTGAATATTGCACAAGCAGATTAATTGTCAATTTCACACATATTTTTGAGCCTTAACTGTGCTGGAGTACAAAGGAATAGAGAAATGTTAAGGGATCTTTTCACTGAATGTGAATGTATTGATCCTCAAGCATGAGAATAAAGGTAGAGTAGATTTGAGCTTTCATCGCCCTTGTGGAATACCCCGTTTAAGCACAGCAGGAATGACAAGGGAATGTGTTTAATGTGACCAAGTCTAATAATAATAACTCGGAAAGGAAAGAAAAGTATAGTGAGAGGGATTCTTGGGAAAATGAGTTGGCTCCGTGACAGACTTAAGAGAGGCATTTACATTTACGAGAGCCAATTATTCACACCATACGAATACTCTCCTTCACACTTCCTCCATTCCGCTCTGACCTTTATTCCCCTCATTTCCTCAAGACAAAAACTGACATGGCCCGATCCCTCACAAAAATTGCTTACACACACTGAAAAAAAAACATGGAAAATTAAATGCACGATCCCACAAAACTTGAGAGAAGTTTCAAGCCCATTCTAAAATGAAAGCTCATCTGCATAATGATACCCCGCGAGTGCAAGGATCTGCCAGTAATGAAGGAGACACAAATGCTCCAAGTTATAGCCAATTATCTTCCATGGTTTTTTCTTTTACAGAAAGAACGACACAAAAAACTCTGTTCAATTGTTAAGTTCAGAGAGCATCGACAACTATATTGCTCTTCCAATAATGACCATAATCCGTGTATGTATATGGATGTTGTATTTTTTTGGGATAATAAAATTCATTTCTAGTTCGCATTAGAATCATTCAGTTAGACACACAGGTGAACATCTATGTGAAAACCTGGGTCAGCTAGCTTAGCATAACGCGCTGACGGGCAATCAACATCCGTTTAGGTCAGATTTTTTGTCAAAACATTCTAACTTAGGATCCCATCCTTCAAAATCAGGCCAAACCCCTTTAGTTTTTTCAAAGTTGTGACAAAACTAGCAGAAACGTGGTCACCTTCACGAAATCCTTATAAAATATTAAAGCTGCGTCGATTTTTCTTTATGCATGAAAAATGTGACAGTTGAGAGAACTTTTATCCAATAGGGAAATTCAATAGCCCCATTTCCTACTCAAATGTCGCCTCGCATCGTCTACCATTACTTGATCCATCAACGTCTTCCTTCACACACCTGTCAACATACTCCATAAACCTTTGCTTACTGAAATGTCTGGGAAGGAATTCAATGAAAAGAACAGGGAATGTTTGAACGCCCCGCCTTCGTAAAAAATTGACCTGTATGTTCCTCTTCGAATTCGAATAGGCAAGAAAAATTTGGCGTTTGTTTTGTTGAAGGTATACTTATGTAGAGGGTCTGAAAACCGCACGGAATGGTGGAGCCTGGCCAAGTGTGACTTTTATTAAAAAAAGGAAATTGTCTAATTATTTAGACTCCGTGTAGCTTCAAGTGTAATAGACTTGTGTTGCTTCAAAGAAAGATTTTGTCTTGGGAAGCCAGTGAGCCAAGGAAAGAAAAACTCAAGCCACAAATAATGTATGGAGAGCTGAGAGATGCGGATCTTATGGGAAAAGATGTATGAGCACGTTGATGTTGATCTCTCAGACAAATACTACATCCTTTAAGAGGATTCACGCTGGATTATCTATGTCTCACCCACTTCCCCGCAATACAACGCATTTCAATCCCAAACATTACTCTTAAAACAGAGACACTCCGGACAAGTTTCCTCGTAACTTGAGCACGTAAAGTGTACTCAGTATGTAACGGCCCGCTTTTCAAGTCTTTTGGACAGTGCCATTGATATATTGGCAGGATGAATGAGGGCCAGGCTTCGAAAAACACCCATTTAAGATCAAATCTTGGAATGATGCTAACGTCCAGAGATTTGACTAATTTATTGCATGCCTCTAGTGATCCACTTTTCAACCCGATTATCAATTCGCCGGTTCGTTTGTATGTCCAGGGGGTGGCACTCGAAGGTTGCCTTAAGAACCGGCATGGACTGCATAAAACTCTGGATAGGGATTTGAAGAGAGAAATAAAAATCTTGGAGACAATGTCAATATTTAGTGTCTCGGGGTGAGATTAAAAGTGAATGGGAGAGGAGGGAAAATAATTGTCAAGAAAAACAACAAAGACGATCTACGAAGCATAACTTGGCTTTGAATGTACATGAGCGTTGATATTTGAACATCTTCTCCATTACATACAAAAACAAGAAGAATAATACGAACTTGAAGTTGCTCACACATTGCAACGGTTTTCTTTTCAGAGTAATTTTTCACTTGAAATTAAAAGCCGCATGGTTTTTCATTATTGTACTTTTAGTTTTTAGCGATTGGAATCCAACCACCTTACTTCCATGTCCATATTAAATTACAGGTGAATTTTATAAAACTTCAATGACAGTGTGGGTGAGCTACTTGAATTACTTTGTGCCATTTGAGACTTTGCAAAAAATTGGGGCAGATGTAATTTCATTCCGGATTTAATTTCGACCTCATTTAACCACACACGTATCGCATAATTTAATGAACAATAAATTTAGCACTCTCAATTTCTTTTCTTTTGGTGTGGTGGTAACACCATTGAAATTCAGATGTGACATTTTCTAAGTCCAATCTAAAGATTTTGTCCTGAACATGACAGGAACACCCAACACCCTTCATATACCACTGACAAAATTAACTACAATTGCCAAACTTATCGTTAGTTCAAATAATCAAAACAGAATCTCAAAGCCTTTACAATCTCAAAAGAGTTACATATGTAGAATGTTGAAAGCGAATAAAAAAAACAAAAAAAAATAATAAAAACCTTGTAAGAATCTGTGTATGCTTTGCCCCTTAAATATCCCACACGATGAAGCCGATGATATTCAGCGCTCCTCGCGCCATTTTGTGCCGCTGGTCTTTTCAAAGTGCCACTCGCTGAATTGAGAGCAGCCACCGCATTCGCAGCATTCATCCCACTGCCTGGTTGGTTCTTTAGAGTAGCGGGAGAAGCTATCCTTGGCTCTCTCTGACTATTTTCAGGATGTCCCTGGAGTCTATTTCCATTAGGGTTATTCCCATTTGGAATAAGCGGCATGGAACTCCCAGCGCTCCCATTACTAAAGTTATTATTATTAATATTATTATTGCTCGTGCTGGCTGGTGGGTAATGGGCCGAGGGTGGGAAAGGACTCCGTGTATTTGGTACATGTCTTGGTAAAGTAGTGCGATGCTGGTAGGGAATATCATAGACTGGGTTAGAGGGAGGAGGATTGGAGGACTTGGGTAACGTCGCAACACCTGCACTTCCATTCAAGCCTTGACTTCTAATAATAGGGAGAGTATGTCCTGAGCTGGGGAATAATTTAACACTGTCCTGGTCCTCTGAGGGCTCGGTTTCTTCTAAAAGAGCCTCTGCTCTCACCATTTTCTTTTTAGGCTTTGGCGGGGCTTTTGGCTTCACTTTTTTTATGCTCCCCACTATTAAGGCAGGGTCACTTGAATTTATCCCTTCCATCTCACTCTTTCTGTCCTCCACATTTACGTCTCCTCTAACCATTTTATTATTTCATTTTGTTCATAACTTTATTCACCTAATAATTCAGTTTAGCTCTTTATTAGTGTTATACTTGCTTTATAGATATTCCTGTGCGAAAGGGCAATTTATGAGATTAGTTTCTCGCGTGGATTTAAAAAAATAAAAGCCTAATTGTAAGAACAACACGTCCTGAGTTTGGAATCACAGTAAAGAGCGAATAAATACATGTTTGCTTGACACGTACATAGTTAAACTGATTTTTTACAAAACAACACAAGAAGGTCTTGACGAGCCTGAGATGAGCCTGTGAATGGCAAGAAAGTGGAGAGTATCCTTTGGAATGAGGAACTTGAGGATGACGTAAGGTATTAAAAACGTAATGACTTTTTTGATTTCACACGAATATTAGTCACATTTCTTAAAGAGTGACTAACAATATAAGTAGATATTAAGGGAGAGTATCGGCTAAAGCCAGAGCGCGGAGCTTGTTTAGGATTGATGATGCTCATGAAGTGCTGGGAATGGAACTAACTGCTTGAGGAGAGGAATGGAAGCTCTGCTCTGGCATCAGGGAATGAGGGACATGCTTCCAAACACGTTTGTTTCTCTCGTCTTGTGGAAAGGGTGGGGGAATTTTCCTTCCTGTCTTCCTCATTCGAACCATCAACAATGCTCTCGCACCAATCTCTTTACCTATTAATGTCTACTGTCTACGTATACACACACACTAGAGTCTCATGGATATTTTCCACTCTCTCAAGGCACGGACCATGACGAGAAGCTAATCACAACAAGTGCATTTGCTCACAACCACACAACCTCTACAAGTACAGTCTCGTAATCTACAACATTACGGTTCCTCATTATTTTACCAGACCTTCTGCAATGTATATTCTCACATTTATTACACAAGTCACTGCAATTTAACTTGAAGTTCCCAAAAGACCGTGCATATAGAAAGTAATGAGTCAGGGGCCAAGGTAAACCATCTACTATTTTCTCGAAAAAATCCTAACAGCTTCTTACTTCAGTTATATTGCTATTACCTTAAAACAATAAGGCTTTTCACATTCTAATGCTACTACATCTATTTTCCACCCTCAATTTTTTTCCACATCTTCACTCTATAGTACTATCAGAAATTCAAAAATAATAGCGAGTGTCGGTTCACCTCACTCAATCCCAGAAACATTCTCGTTATCTGAGCACTTTAAACCTCCTTCACTTCGCTAACTTTTACTCTCCACACACATGTACACACTCACCAAAAAAATTATCACAAAAACTTGAATTTACAGTTGAATTTAAAAATACACATAAAAAGGTGCAATACAATTCTTGTGCAGTGCCCCTGAATAAGGTACCCGTGGGGTTTTGAGTGAACTCTCTTTGTTACAGTTAAACTTTTTAAATTTACATTAGCTCACTAACGCTAACTCGAGAGCTTAAGGAGTATTTAAAGCCATTTTGAAAGAGCCGTAAAATTTGCCCCTAATATTTTATAGGAAATATCTCCTTCCATTATTACAAGTACTTTAAAGCTCCTGTTCCCTCTGTCCTTTGTTTGTAGAAAACAATGATAAATTAAAAAATGTTGGAACAAAGCTATTATGATTCCAACTGCTTAATAATGGGGTTGACATATATTGTGACCGCATATAATAAAATGAAATTATTAACGATAACGAATCGTTTTGAACCCGAAATAATTTATTTAGTTCATTTATTGTTATTGAGCACTTGTAGGTAGTGTGCGTATACATGGTAAAAGGAATGTTTACAGGAGCCAGGCACACACTCTACAGTTCTGGCAGTAATGGTCCTGAATACTAATGAGGCTCAAGGTGATTGAATATTCTGCGTATGATAATGAACACTTGTGGTGACAGGTGGCTTGAGCCTTATGATCTCGGGAAATAGCAGCCTCCACCGCACTGCCAAAATCTTAAGTCCAAAGGGCACCACATAATGTAAATTATAAAAATTTTGGACAAAAATTAAGGGCGTTGGAAATGAGAATATTTTCAGGACATTAATGCGAAAATTATGTTGGGGAAATTTGTCTCACTCAATGTTAATTTTATGCGTAGTTACTTAAATTGGAATTAGATTGGTTGGGCAAAATAGAAAACGTGCTCAAGTTTCTCAGCAGGAAGGTGTCCGAGCAACTCATGACTCTATGAAAATGTGCAAAGGGAGGAGGCCAACACCCGCAAAATTAAATTTGATATCAAACTAATAATAATCATTACTCTATTAAGGAAGAAGTCGTTGGAGGAAATTTATTTCAACGCTTCACTCACGTTTTGGTAAAAGGAGTAGGGGATGCGGCGATGAGCTCCGGATGGTCGGTGAAGGTGAGTTAACACAAAAACAAGGGAAAGAGGGGGAAGGTTTGACCATACAGACGAAAAGGAGAGAGAGAGGAATGCAGGTGAGAAAAAATAACATGTTGCCATAAATGCAACTTTCCAGTATATTTTAAACTTCAATTGAAAGTTGAGCTCACTTGAGCTACAGGAGTTTTGAATGTTCTTAGCCGCCCGCCTTCCTTGAGGAAGTCAAACGGAATTTCTTGATTTCATAAATTCCAACACAACAATCCTACCAAATATTTTACTTGATTTTCCACCGTTTTGTTTAAAAAAACTTGATAAAACATAACTGTAAATTATTTCAACCTTACTTACAATTTCAGGCAATCCTGCTTTTTATTTTAAATTTTCCTAAGTAGCTAAAATTCTAACTGAATTTTCCAGCTTTATTTCCAGAGCATTATTTCCTTGCGGTAAATTTTGAGAAGCCTCTGATTTCAAAGTTCATTAAAAATTCCAGTCCTTTTTCCCCGATTAGGAAATTTAGAATCGGCTTTAAAAAATCAGAGTTACACGTATGGAAATCGACTCGATAAGGAGAAACCATAGCGCTTATTTCCCAAGAGGAGAAATCCGAGTCCAAAGCAAGAATGAATTGTTGGGGAGGAAAGCTTATCCCCTTCTTCCTTCAACTCTCAAGGTCCTTGTAAACCAAAGGTATAAAAGAAACTGAAAATATATGCGGACAATGAGAAACTCCAATATTTTGCCCTCCGTTCATAAGGCACTTGAAATCATTTTATTATTGTTGTTGCTCTCTCACACTTCGCTTCCAGCAACTGTCGTCGTTGGATGAGCGGAATAGGTTTTTTAAAGAGCCTTCAGCTTCACCTTCTACAACTTCTACATTAGCCCATAATTCTACTGCGTCAATGAAATCACGCATTTTATTACTTTCCACCGACTATTTTTACCCAAGGCTTTTTTCCCATCTCTTTTTCCATACACCAATAATAAATCCTCGGCAATGCAAAGTCTGCTGGCCAGATTACGTCACACTACCCTTTACCATTTGAACAGTATGGAAAGCCACTCAATTTTATCAGCACCAATAATATTTTCCCTATGGAATGTAACAAATCTGAGTGAAGAGCAAAAACATTTCCATAGACGGGCAGTGTATATGTAGCAAGAAACAACTATTATCCACGTCTCCTGTTCTTGTTTCACGCTTAATTACTCATGAAAGGAAGAAAATTATTTGATTTTTTCAAAAGTCCCACACAAGTAACTAATGACAACACATAAATATAATTTTAATGTCATTTTTGACGGTGAGATTTAACGTGGCACATTTTTTACGTTGCACATTCTTTGCTCCAACATACGCAATAATAGAACTTTCCACACCCCACTCTACTTGGTATTTAGGTGAGAAGCTTCCAATGTGAAAGATTGAATTTGTAAATAAAGAAATGTGAGGAAGGAGAAGTTGAGAGGAGGAAAGCTGGGAGAAAACTGAATGAGGAGTGAGGATAAGGGGAAAGAATAAGAGGACGACGGAGGAGAAGAAGAGCGAAGAGCGGGAGAAGATGTGGAAAGAGTTCGCTCTCCAGCCGCCGCTCCTGGATAACATGTGAAAAATAGAGAGTTACCAACTCGGAACACGCAGTAGATACATACGCGATAGCAGCTGTAGTTTATCAAATGCTCTCATCCTGCTACTCCAAATTTTACCTTTAGCCTCCCTTTATATTCAATTTCATTTGTTACAAGTCGAAGGTCTAGATACGCTCATGCTGGACATCTGAACAGGCCGGGTTAGAATCCAATACGTACAATATTATGAATTCCTAGCTTCACAATAATTCACAATAATTGACCACTTTTTGTTTTAATCCCAACTGCGTTGACAATCATTTGCACCATAGGAAACGTTTCATCTTCAACGAATTTTGTTCCCTTCACTGTCTACTAATGAAATAAATCCTAACTAATGACATTGTGGTCAAATCAGAACTTCCATTGTATCCCCCAGTATTTTTATACTGGGTATATTTTAATTTATTACGTCAGTCTAATTTTTATCAAAAATGGTTAAAATTTGGGCTGCATGAATTTTAGAGAAATAAAATCTAGTCTGAGTGTCCCGAGGACTAGAGGTGTTTGCATGGAGAGAAAATATAATGTGAACACTTGGTGACCATGTACCTATTCCATGTTAAAATATAGAATTCTTCTGAGTGGAAGTGTCTGGAGTGGGAACAGAACCCGGACCGGATAGAAGTGTAGAACATTGATGCGATAAGCTTGGAGGATATGGATTGGAGGATGCAAAATTGCATTGGTAGGAAGGTAATTCGGCCGATCTGTCCAAACTCATTGAGTCTTTATAAAATTGCTATTAGGAAGACAGACGTGAATCATTTCCATTTTTTCCAAGGCATAAAGGTGCGGCATAAGTGAGGGATTGTATAGCTGGAGAACTAGCAGGTGCTCCATCTACTAATACACAAACTGCTACCAAACCATGCAAAGTAATATCAGCAGAATGGTGAAGTGACTGAAGTAAGCACGTAGAAGATACAGGGATTGCATAATGTAATGATGCGGTAATGGAGACCAATAAAAGCTACAGCCAGAAATGGATTTGTGAAAGGGGAATTTATTTGCCTGTCAATAACAGCCAATGCACCAATTTCCCACAGCCATTCCTCCGCCCCAATTTCCTCCACTTCCCTCAATTGATACGCCACTCCTAAACCCATTCACCTACCAAATAAATTACCCGCCGAACTTCTTTTACCCTACTCGCATCTAATTCTCAAGGAAAAATTCTTTTTTCCTACCCGAAATATCCACGGAATTCCGACGCAGCTAAATGGGCTCATTGCATAATAAATGGACCAATCATTCCCGTTCCCTCCATCAACCTCAATCCCTGATTTACACTATATTTTCTACCTATTCTTACCAAGGCTACAACCCTCTTGACTCTCACTTCGGAATTTAGTTTTAAATAAAAAAGGAGACATGTGCAATACTAAAATTAATTATTATCTAAATATCAATCATATTGGTAAAAACGTTGTCTTAAATAAGGTTCAAGGCCGAGTCAAGTAGCCACCTTAAATATTACTGTAACCTTAAATTCAAGAACTTTATACCGATTCCCGAATAATAATAAGACAATAATATTTCTGTAATTAATGAAGATCACAATTTTTGTGTGGAAAAAATATTTGTTCAAACATTTGAAGCCCCCACCCCAAATTGGGGAATTTTTGGTAGGATTTCCCAGAGGTAAAATGTTAGCTGAACAACTAGATACGTATCCTGGTATTCCTGGTTTTTGGAGGCCTCAAAACGGGGGCCTCAAAACTCAGGGGCATGATTCAAGAATATTTGTCGGTCAGCATGTATAGGTATTTCTCAATGTGTGCAACAGCTTCTTTTCACTCCCATCCGCCATAAAGACGTGCTACTGTATTTGAAATGATTTAAGATAAGGATTAAAGTTATGGTGGCCATGATGAAATGCGGTTAGTGAAGCCCCGGAAAGTCTCATCGGTGATGCATTGGATAAAGGTGAGTTAGAGGGAGGTAAAGTAGAGGAAAAGCGGAGCTTGGCTTCCTGATTGCTTTGTGGCCAAGGGACTCCTGGGAAAGGTTGCTGCTGGTGTACTTAACTGCTGGATCCGTACAGAAGCATGAAAACGGAACAAAATAAAATAAGAGAATCATCCTTTGTAAAGTGAAGAGGCTCACTCGGTAGAATTGGATGAGTTGCTTTCAATGCAATGAAACGTGTGTCAAAGCCTATTTGAGTAAGCAATACACGAGGTCTTCCATTTAATCCTTTACCACCAAATCCTGTCGCAAATCCCAAATTAATTTTAAATTGAGCTCAAACTTTTTCTCATTTGATTTATTCATTGGTGGTGGTCGGGTCCAAATAACAACCCAATATTTTCGAGCCCTCTACAAAATTACAAATTCTATATGTGACTAAATGCATCCAACCAGATTACATCAGTCAGAATTTGGATGAGTAAGCTTTTCCAGAGCAATTTACCTGCTTTGATCGTCCTAGGCTATAAAATGTTTGCTAATTTTTTTAAAAAATCCAAAAAAGAAGTAATTTTGATGTGCAGCTAATAATAATTGCTGCTAATTTTGATCCTGTCTCCACCCAAAATGTTTTACGATGGACTTACGCGTTGTAAAATTTGAGAAATTTTGAACATTGAACATATCAAGCTGTCGGATCTAACGTAGAATCTCTCACATATTCCAAGCATAAAAGTTGGTCACAACGATCTCCGCTTGTCTCAAGTATCGCTCTAATCGCTACAAAAAGTGGGGTTTATACCCGAAGGTCTAACACAGTTGTCAACCATCTTAAGCCTTTATTCAAATCAGTTACAAAGTTACAAAACCCTATCTATGAGGAATCCTCGCACAAGCTGTCAAAGGTCTGAGCGGTCAGGGGAAAACCCCCCTTTTCTTGAGTCAAATTACATATCACCCCCGGGAATCGAACCCGAGTAAGACACAGACGACCCTCGAGTAAACCCGAGTCCATTGCCGCTACCCTAATGGAGCTTGTCTAATCGCTAAAACAAGGGCATATTTACAAGCTTCAAATATGGACCAAACATTACTTTTTATGACCGCCTCGCTTTAGTCATCTCAAAAGTCCCCAACCTTTTATTATTTTAAACCAAAAATTTGCTTCTTCTCCAAGTACTTACAGTGAAACTGATTATTATGGCGCTCCCGTAACCACCATTTTTTTTCATCTTCTTCCTTTCCACAAGTTCTTCCTAGTTCTACGTACACAAACATTTTGAGATTTGAGTCAACTTGCTCATCAAACTATAAATTCAGTAAAATTAGTCTAATTTGTATTCTTCTAAATTTCATTTTTATCAATCTAGCCAGAATTTTGGTCAATTGGGGGGTATTAATGGAACTCAATTGCACTGCAAATGATGTCTTGCTCCAGTGCATTTATATAGCGCATTGAGTTTGAAATTGCTCATCCAAACAAACTAAATAAAATGATGAAATGGTGGATTTTTAGGGCTGCAGGTCGAATGGCGGAGTCTTAGCAAATAATAAGGAAGAGAGCCACAAGGGGATATTCGATGGCTGTGTCCTTGAGCTGGATGTTATTTGCTCGGACTACAGGGAAAGAACTGAAAGAATAAGCTTCATGCTTGGAATAATAAAACACGTTGTGAAAATTGAGAAGAAATGGAGCTACAGTGTAGTGGAAATCCAATCTCATTTTACAGAGCCGAGTTCTTTGGATATAAGATGGAGTTATGCTTACAAGGTCTTTCTCATTACAATGACAATGGAGTTGTAACTGACACTGGGGAGCCAATTGCGCCACAACAATGGCCAAAGGTAACAACACACCTCTCTTACAAAACAAATGTGGAAATGGGATTTTATCACCATATCGCATGTACCACCAAGCCTCGTCTCCACACAATATCTTTTCAAAGTCATCCTGCTGTCATCCTCCCTCCATCCGCTCTGGTCTTTTCAACTTAGAAAACTTTTACGTCGTTTTCCCAAGTGCAAAAATATATATGGCCCGAATTCGAGCTGCCTGCAACTGCGGACTGCGGAATTGTACGTATCCTGTCCCAGATTCGTGTCCACTCTGTCTAAATGACACTTTAATCGTATCAGTTTTCTCCTGATTCCTCAAAAATATGTTCCCATGCTACTCTTGAAGGTCCTAATTAAAAAATTACATGCATTTTTTTTAAAAACTAAGGGGGCTTTCGTTAAAGAAACTCTTATTTGCTTAAATTTTAGTTGGATTTACTCATTTTTCCAGAGGTTTTTATCTCCGAGGTGGGATGAATTCATAATGGTGTGGATAAATCCAAAGAGAGTGAAATTAGAATGAATGGGGTAAAAGTAAACTGAAAGTAAACTAAAGGTAAATTTGTTTTGAGTAGCCGACTCTTTCCCCAAGTTATTGCGGCAAGGAAATTGGCTCATAACTAGCGAAGAGAAGAGGTAATAATAATTTAAGGGGGAAATGTAGAGGAGTGAGAAAAATGTGAGCTTATTAATATCAATTGGAAGGTTGGGAATTTGGGAAGTGGCTCCACATCCATCAACTTATGTAAATGGGCTGAAGGAACCCAAGGTCTTTTCCCTAACTCACTCACACTCTAGCCATTTTTATAAAGCCCGTCTCTCTCAATTCTTCACCATATTTTCCCCAAGCACCGAGCTCATAAATTTAGAGAGAGAGAGAGAGAGAGAAAGGAAACGTCCTCAGGGAAAATTCACTTTCACAGAGAAGGAATGGTCTTTGAAAGGGGGAAAACATGAGCAACACAAATTGAGCTCAAAAGTTGCTCTCTCAATTGGACCTGACAAATGTAAAGGGAAATTTGGCTTGCTTTCCTCCAGCGCAGCCCCTCGGTCCGAGAGAGGAAGAGGATGATTAGAGGCGATGGATACAGGAAGCGATGAACTATAGATCATCTCTCCAAAAAACCAACCTAATCCTTTTCCAATTATCCCGCCACATTCTTTTTGGCTTTTTACCAACCTCATCCAACTTGCGCAACTTATGCTCTTATTTACAACATGGAACATTGAAACCTCTTAATGGAGCCACTACTTCTCAGCCCAATTCCTCCAAACGAACTTACAAAAATGCTATCCAATGAAATTTTCTACCCTTCCCAACATTTTCGTCCTCTGGCTTAAAATTAAGCTGGTACTGATCTCTTATTTTTTGTTGTCTACCGCGATTCCGCAATCCCGCCATGGTCTTACAATCCAAACACGTGACCCACAAATTCAGTAAATTTTTATGAAATTTTAACCTTCACAAGCGAAGCTTTGAAATATTTTCCCTTGATGGGCTTAGAATTTTATTCCACAAGGATTATGTAACGAAACTACCCAACTTAAAACCCAACCTGGCTTCAACTGCATACTGAGGTAGTATAATTATGTATTAATTACTTAACAGGATCCATGACAAGAGCTCTTATGGGTTTAATACTAACTATGAAATGAGATAAATAATGAAAAATGTTACCTTCAGTGGTCGGCTGATCGTCACCGTCTCAATGGTCGTCACTGGGGCCATCTTTCCTTCAGAAGGTCTCCTGGCCAAATTCAGGTACAATAACGTTCAGAAAATTTCCCAAGGTTTTTGTGTCAAATCACTTTTCACAATTTAATTTCCACTGGTTTTCAAAAATAGGTTCCCCGCAAAAGTGTTAGTTGTCAATCCAATGGACATTAATCCAATTAAACACCAGTAATTTTCTTATATTGCACGCACGCCCATGGATTAATAATGTTTAACGTTTAATTTCACACCGTTTTTGCACCAAAGTTGTAAAACAAAAATATTTGGAAAATATAAACACGTTCAAATGTTGATTAGTCTCTCTTTGGGTGTTAAATTACTAAATACTTGATTAGGGCTATTCTTTGGATCAAGTTTCTTCTTGTACAATACGAAAGTTGAACTTGGGTTTAAGTATAAAATTACATTACATTTCGTTATTAAAACACAAGAACATTTCGTGCAGGAAATATTTTTTTACACAATATTGACAATGCTAATAACACTCTGCTTAACACAAAACACTCTAAATTTCCACCACAAATATTCACATTTAACTTATTAAAGCCAATTTGACAATCATTTTCTACTGGACAAGGACAATTAAGAGCCAGAATGGTCAAGTAATTTTAGCGCCGAATTTACAAATCTGACAAAATTTCCCGATTTAAAAGGTACAAATATTTCAAATCAGACTAAAATATTTTTCAGTGCTTTACAAATTTTTACAAAAATTTTGTTCCTTAAAATGATATTTTAATGAATTTCCAAAATACAAATTAGTAAATCGGCGAGAAGATAAAAAGTCTTGGAATTGGATGTAAATATATAAAGCTTTTAAATAAATGAGGCTTCCTTTTTATTTGATATCACAAAAGTATTTATGTGTAGCCAATGCAAAATATGTTTTTTGTGGCTCAGTGCATCCAAGGAGATCAGTTCTCCTGTGACAAATAAGTCATTTGGAATAAGAAAGTCTTGGGTTTGGTCTCAAGGATGAATTGGGAGTGTTCGATTCTCAAGAGCAATTTGGATTTATGAGTGAAGTTGTGTAGTAGGAGAGCAGACGATGATCATTCTCATCATTGGAAAAGTTCTGTCTTGTAGAAATGCAGTATGTGTTGTGTGTGTGTTGAGAATGTAGGATTGACACGACGACAAAACCACCACACTCTCTAGTAGTGCAAAGGCTGGGAAGGAGAGCACAATGTTTATTTTGAGTTGGAAAAAAATAAATAGGTCACACTATGGAGCCGGAGCCTCTATCTCTTTTTCTCCCTGCAAAAACCCACACAACACTCAATTACTTGTATGGAGCAAATTATTTGGATTACGGAGCTATATAGTAGAGATGAGATAGGGAGAATCACATGGAATTAGACTGGCTATGACATAGTAATGGATTGCCACATGACTTTCTTATTACATCACTTCTTCTCCAGATTAAATATACACATACACTTTCCCTTCACTTTTGCATGTAATACAGCCTCAGTCTCTTTTATTATCTCTATTTGACCTACAGTTCCACTTCTTCATAACCACCTCCTTCCCTTTTAATCCTTTCCACACTAACCCAACCATGTAATTCCTACTCTCATATTTTCCACTAATTTCATTACGGAAACCAATTTCCTCTATACTCTCTCCAACCTATTTAACAGTTCAGTCAAGAATCCGAGAAATTCCGGCTTATTGAATTTATTCAACAGTTTTGCAGGGCGCTTTTGTTTTCCATATTGAAAATAGTCAGGTTTATATGACACACACCTTAATAAAAAGCTAGTAAAAAATAATTGCAATAATTTTGCAAAAATCACCTTCTTGTTTTTTCACAGTGACTGTTGTAGTATAGTTTGACTGTATGCGTATTTTTAGTTGTTTGTAAGAAAAGAAGAGGTTTGGAATTGCTCACTCTATGTTTGACATAGGCAATTTTCGCTGCAGATCTTCTGCCTTGTATCTTGTTTGTGCTAAAAACACCCCCGATGCAACAGTCTCTCTGTCTCCCAGTCTTTCCTTCTCTATAGCTTTATCTATAGCTTTTATACTGAGCTGAAATAGGCCTATGGAGTGGATGTTTGCTCTGTGAATGGAATTAAGGTCGCCTTTTCGAGATAAGAGTGAAATCGGGCAGAGGCAAAGTGGGTCTGACATGATCCACAGGAGGACTCACTATCGTCCCTCGCTCTCTCTCTCTCTCTCTCGTAATACCTTCCGCGCTTCCTCTCTCAATGTTCTTCCATGAGAGAATCCATACAAATCAAATATTTGTAAACAAATCTTGCATAATATAGAGAAAGAGAGAGAGAGAGATATTTCCTCTCAGTCAAATATGTTCTCTCCCATAAGTCGGCATACATAGGAACTCTGCTCAAACAAATGCAGATAAAATGTCCCATTTCCCTGTCACTCTTCATTTCCACATTGCTTCCTCTCATCCTCTCCCCAAAGCTCCTCCATTTTCCAACATTCCTCTTTACCTTCCCTACCTAAATTTTATGGGCCTACTCATGTAATGTGTCAGCTCTTTGTAAACACTCACTTTAGGAAAATCCTGGGAGTTTTCTTTTTTTCCGGCACCCATCACATGACATTTCCAGCCATTCTCACTAACACTTTCACAATAATTGCAGAGTTTAAATATCGAAATTCCTTTTGCTAACAAATCATTAAAAAAATTTAGCTAATTATTTAGAAATGATTTCTGGAAACTATTTCAGAATGCTCCTAAAATCATTATTTGTTCCTAAATTGCCTTCACATGGGATATATTGTATATTGGAGGATTAATTACGTAAATGTGTTTGGATGATTCTTTTTAAAAAAGAATTTTTAGGAGCGAAATAAATAATTTACCTCAAAAATTGTTGTGGTCATCCAAAATCCTTTATTTTTCTCAAGTTGCTATAGACTCATTGAGCAGTCATTGAAGCGGAGGATTAATCCCAGGTTTGAATAATTAGACGACAAGTTTATATAAGTAATTATCATAGGAGCTGGAGATATATAATCTCTTTTATAGAAATACGGCATCACTTTTCCAGGATATGGTACAAATATTTTTTAGTTATTGTAGCGTTAAAACATTACCAGCAAAATCACACTTATTGACACAAAGTTTTGTGCACATTTTAATGAGGCATTTTTTTCCACTAAGCCCCAAAGTTCCAGTCCAGTTAAGTCTCTTCAATCACGATGCAGCGGCCCGAGTCCTTAGCTGAATATTGTGAGGCAAGGGTTATAAACACCAACAAGTCATTAGATTTTAACTACAAACAAACACGAGTTAGATTGATTGCGCATTCAAAGAGGCGGGAAATCCAAAGACATTTGCGAATTCCGAACCTCCAACAAGTAATAACTGATTATGATAGCCCCTTGGATTCACAAGTTGTTATTGAGAATATGTTGACAAAAATACAACCATCGAAGACATTTTCTCAGATTTTCAAGAGTTGTGAAATAAAGATTGTGAGCGAAAAAATAGATATGAGGAAAATTTTACTAAATATTTAAGGGAAAAAATACCCCTTGGCAAGCCTTATCGATTTTTCCCACATATACTCTCGAGTATCGATTATTTTGCTACATGCTGAAAGTGTGCAAAAATTCAAGGCCTCATTCATATTGTGAGAAAAAGCCTTTGTTTGTTTCTGCATCTGCATCAGTGCACATGAATGAGGAAATTATCATTTTATCATTGTTTATATGAGGAAATCATTGCCCAATTCCCCTTTAAAGTCTACTGCATTTCTGGCAAAACAAATCTCTTTCACGCTCTTGAATATACATATTTCTTTCTTTTGCAATTCTTGTAATAATTCAGTAAATAAAATTGCATGGAGAATTTTTCGAAATCCGCATATATTAAATAGTAATCACACAAAGAAACGTTAAAGTAAATCAAAACAATAAGAGCATGCAAATTGAATATTGAATTATTATTGAAGTTTTATGTATAATTTCTTCTCACCTGTTTTTAGAAGGTTCCACCGTTTCCGAGGTATTTTCTTCGAATTCACTAAAATCGGGAAGGGACTCGGACTCAAAGCTAAAACCACCGTAGTTAATTGGTCCCCGATTTTGCCCAGGATTTGGGTTATTACTGCTAATTAGCCTCGTGCTTTCCGGAACCTTTGGACCCGTCGACATGTCCGTAATGATTTCTTATTTTAACTCACACAAATATTATTTTTCAAATAAGATTCCCACCCAAATTCTAATCCTTAATTTTTTCAAAACTTTTACGCTCTTAATTAATTTCTCAGAGATTTTATTTCACAGTTTCGCTTCCTCTTTGGGCCAATTGGACGACAAGGATAAAAGCCTTTAGCCCAAAATGTGCTGTTCCCGAAAGGTAAGGTGAGACAATTTAGGAATCACGTGAGGAGATATTTGTACTGAAATATTTGCATAAGCAGAAGATGATATAATTTTTAAGCTAAACGATATATTTGCACTTAATTCCACGATATAAGTCGGGACGGGTCCGGGTTTTTTTCACTTGGATAAAATTGTCACTTAAACTTAATGCACACTTTGAACATATTATTTCCAATGACGAGGTTTTCCCAATGCTAAAATGCTTTTCCCGAGCTAAAAACTAAATGTTATGTAAAATTTAAAGATAGGTGCCAATGGATTTTGAGGGTTAAAAGTAGCTATTTCTTAAGTAAAGGGGGATTTTCGTGGAGTGTTTAGAGACAGTGTGCTAGAGTTCAATTGAACAGTTGGCTATGAAAAAATTGTGAATGCGAAAAATCCCAATACTCTGTTTCTCTCCCCTCTCCTTCACTTTGGTTGTATGTGGACGTTAAAGAGAGAGCTCACTCAAACCGACGACCGAGCGAAGAGTGTCTTCATGAGTGAGAGTTAGGAGTATGTAAAATTGTGTGTATATGTAGCTATTTAGCTATAGAGCAAGTATGAGGAAGGGCAGTAGAGAAAGAGACATGCTTATAATGTTATAGGGAGTCCTTACATTTTCACAATTTCAGCATTCCTCCTATTCCTCGTATATTACCTCATGTACACTTGTACACTGCTCCCATATGCTCCCAGCCTAAAAGCCCACATGTAATACACCGCAGAGGCACATTCAACAATCTTTGCACATATCAGTAGAAATCCTCTCGTAATACACAATGTCAAAGGCAAAAACCCAATTGAGGCATTTTTTCGGTAGAGGGGCCTCATTTCAATGGGAAACTACTAATAAAATCCACCATTTGATACTAAAGAGTGAAATGAAAGGGAAAAGGGTTAAAAACCAACGGGGGCCATATAAGGACCAAAGCTACCAAACGCGCAAGGATATTAAGCCTAGTTTAAGAGTATAAGAGAGTTTCAATGAAAAATATGCGGCTTACAATCAGAAGAGTTGATATTTGAAGGAACCCCAACTATTCATGTAGGAAAACATGGGCGAGTTTTACGGCTTCTATCAACTTCTTTCCTACATCCACATAATATGTATAACAGAGTAGTATTTAAGGGAAGAGTAGCAGTGAAATGTATGAAACTTACACTTTCCACTCTTTCACATATGGAAAAACATATAAAAACAGGGACTATCCTCTTACAGCACTGGTATTGAGACTATTGGGCTTTGGGCTCGTACTACATAAGAAATTATAGAGGAAATAAAAACCCTGCGAAAGTTGTTCTTGGCCATTCCATTCGAGCTCCCTTTCATTCTCTCTCACTGTCAAAAGGAACGTTGGATGCCCGGAGCATTCTGTGGGCTTTAAAAGTCTGCCAGTGTCTCCAATCACTTGCTGCACTGAATTTAAAGGGAGAGAGAGAGTGAGTGAAGCAAGTGAAGTAAAGGGAAGGGAGTGAAGCTCGTAGTTGTTGCTCTGCATATGCATGGCGCCTGGGTTAAAGAGCTAAATGGTTTAACTCTGTATTTGGCATCGCTGCTCGAGTATATTCGTGAGGTGGAGTCGGAGTGGAGCTCTCATACATTCAAACACCAACATTAACGCTTTTTCATAGGAGCCAAAACCGGTACGCTAATTGCCTAAGAGCATCATCATTCTCTTTACTGTTTACCTCATCTCGGTCATTCTTCCAAGCTCCTTATCTAATAAGCCCATATCTTTTCGTTATATTTCTTTCCTCAAATATTTCTCACATCGTATTTATGTACACAGTACACACACACACATGAAGGAGAGCTGGCTGATAATAAGTATTATTTTTACAACCAATATTATTGAACAACTGTATTTAAAGTTCTCAAATTGTAAATAAACTTATGTTTATGGAATATTCAAGTCACCCACCAAAAATCAATTTACACTTACACACCTTGACAATACCAATAAAATTATTGACTGCGTAAAAGCTGAAATTTATTGAGGATTTCTTAAAAAATATTTACCTGTGTTTTCATAACATGATCAATTTCTGCGTACCAATTAACTCACTGATATTATTGAAGTCGAGGAAACTCACTCAATTGTCACATACAAGGATGTCGAAAACTTAGTGACCATAATTTTGAACGAAATACTGTAGATATGTACATCATAATTGACGTATTCCTGATCTCTGATTAAAAAACTCTGAAACGCTTGAAGCGTGGCGATCCCTTCCGTGATTTGCAAAAAGCGGTAGAGAGCTATGTACCTACGTAGAGAGGAAAATCATGGCTCCGTAGTGGACTCTTGTCCCAAAATACATGTTAAAAAATTAGAAACTTTTGAAATGTTCCATAAATTTTTCCCTTTATCCATTTTTATAAAAACCGGCCAGCTTTGAAAATACTCAATAATAAAAAAGGCTTAAGCTTCACTCTAAGTAGATACTTAAGTAAGTGCTAATCGGGTGCTAATGTAGTAGCAGACAAAGTACACTCAGGCATTCACTCAAGTCTCAGTTTAACAAGGAGCCCAACATTTGTACGTTGCCCCTAGCAAAAATACGTACAACAAAATCAAGGGCACTCCAGAGTCA
>JAQFXU010002519.1:0-20307 GCA_034693705.1 Spatulosminthurus flaviceps
ATTATGGCTATAATTATGATCACACTCTTGGTCATAATTATGACCATAATTATGGCTATAATTATGATCACACTCTTTATCATAATTATGACCTATAATTATTTTTATAAAAACATCAAGTTGGTATATATGCTTCAGAATTTACCAGACCATGTAAAGCCGCACTTAATTTTTGAGGAAAGTTCAAAGGGTTTCAAATAAATTAAAAATTCTTTTACCCATAAAGCAAACCATATTGATTTAAAATCACTGTAAGTAAATATGGCTTATGGGGCTATATAGGGTAAATACTGTGAATACAATGCTTTTTATGCACTCTAAAAGTTTAAATGTCAAACAGAAAATTTTCCTCCAAAAATGCCGATTTTTACATGTAGGACTCATGAAACTTCGAAAACCCCATGTTGAGCGCCATTTAAATTTCTGATTTTTGGATTTCAACCTAAATTTCGCTAATTTTTAAAAAATTCAGAACTCGATTTGCAGGTGGAAGGTATGCACCAGTGTAGTAGTAGGGAGGTGTTCTAACATATTTTGAAGAAAAATCTGAAATCGAGGCGTTACAGCAGAAAGATTTACCTTGTTAGGTACCGAAATCTGACCTCCCACTTTAAAGGTAAATGGAAACTTTTTTTGCTCTCCACTAACTGCCATTAACTCACGAAGGGGTACAAGAGGTAAAAATGTGATGGGTACACAAGGCTTTGCCATCCTGTGCTGAGAAAGTCAAATGTGCTGTGGTCTGTGGTCGTTAATTGGATCTCTTATTCTACTTAGCTCTCCTCTAACTACTATTGAGACCCCCGACAGACTCCGTAAAAAAAGTTTCGTTCCCCCTCCTAGGTAGTATAAGTGGATTTTAAATACACACCGATCTTAGTAGTAGTAGTGGATGGATTTCTCAGCTTGGAAATTACCAGTTGAATAGCATTCTGCACTCCACGAGTAAGCAGCGCTTCCGAAACAATAGACATAAGAGCATTGTTCGTATTGAAAGCCTCAATACCACCTTTAAGTACCAGTCCATTAGCCGATGCAATGGCTAGAGCAGCTATCTATAAATGACAAAAATTAGTACAGAATAGATTTCAGATGTGTGTCTAACCAAGCAAGTAACTTACATGAATGAAAATTTTAAGACAGTAAATGTTCTTACCTGTGGCAAGCAGTCGGGCCTAGCTTCAAAAATAACCATGAGAAGGCCGATTGGAACAGTCACTTGCTGCAATTCCAATCCACCGGCCAACAATACACGCTTCGATTTTCGACCCACACTATCAACTGATTCTCTTGCCATTTGTTTTAGCCCTGAAATATCGTTTGTTGTTATTTTTCTTAATTATCAAACTAAAATATTTTGGCTCAAATTTCAACTCACCTGTTGCCAAGCTGGTTATTTTACTGTCATCGAGTCTTAAACGATCAATTTCAGCTGAGTTCAAAGTCCCTTTGGCATTTTCCAAATCTCGCTGATTTGCAATCATGATATCCTCTTTACGACTAATCAATAGGTCTGCAATACTGGAAATCATCTCCGATCTTTGAGCACCGGTCAGATTTGCTATTTGCCGTCCGCCTTTCCTCGCTAAAAGGGAATACGTTTAAAAATTTCCTTAAAAAATGAAAGTATTGATAAAACCTTGTACATATTTCATAATCAGATCAAAGAACATCAAAATAGAACTAAAGTATATACCAAGTTCAGCAATATTTTCCAATGATCTTGTACTATAAGCATGTGTAGTGAAAAAAGTACCAACTCTCTTCCCGTCAATAATATCATGAAGGATTCCTGTGTCCCAGAGAAAATTCAATTCATTCAAAATTTAATTACATTCTCAAGCATGCAGAAGAATTGTATAAAACAAATCGATTTTTCATTAAGTTCTGTATGTACCTTCTCTGGAACCGTTGCAGATTACTGCTGCAATTCCATGATCTAGAGCCCACATCGCAGCAGAAACCTATGGAGATTTAGGAGAATTATCAAAAACTACATATTGCAACTCGGGTGCTCGTTTACTAGGATATTCAGGTTACAGGTAACAATTTGGAGCGTCCAGAAGATACCCAAAAGTACCGGATGCAATCTTGATTATATAAAGAGCCTTCTACCTGAATTAAAACGGGAACGAGTAGGATCATAAAAGTTTTGGGCATTTCCACAATGGGGTTCATTGAGGGTAAGTAACATATGCAAAATTTTTGAGTTCTTCATATTTACATTTACCGTGTGGGCCAAAATCGTAAAACCGGAATTTTAAAATTATGTCAAAAGTCAAAGTGAAGCAAAATTTGAACGTAAGCGGACTTTTGGTTAAAGCTAAGTCTTTTTGGAAATTTGGCGCAATTAAAACGTGTGGAAAAATTTGTGTGAGGTAATTTTCGGGCACCCTATAAAATGTACATAATTTTTCCTACAATAAACAACTTTTACTTTGACGCTAAGCTGAATCACTTCTTGAACACACGGTCTACAAATAACTCATATTCTCCCATTTACTCCATGTTTACGAAATCAACATTCAGCCCTCCTGTTCCCAACACAGTAGAACGATCCTACTATAGGACTAGGGAGGTAAACATTTCCAAAAAGACTTAGTTTTATACCATAGTCAAAAAATTCACATACGTTCATATTTTGCACAATTTGCACCACTTTGGCGTAATTTGAAAATTCCGGTTTTCACGAATTTGTCCCGCGGTAAGGCGAATTGAGAAGTCGGAGGTGAGACATGTTCGAAGCTTCAGGGTACATCTGATCTGTATCGGGCAATGTACCCACTTGGAGTATACCCGAGGATGTGACCAGATACATATGTAGCCTGTTTTTGAAACCATGCGATAGATTTATACGTATACGTGGAATCCGGAAATGTCAAGGTACGAATTTTAGGAAACATTTTTTATACACTACCAAAATTACATTTATTTATCCTTAAAAAGTTTTGCAAATACTTGCTCACCTTCGACTGCATACCACCGGAACCAACGGATGATTTTGCCCCGAAACGTATACCATCTTGCATAGTACTGGGGCAGTAAGTATGAAGTACCCTGGAAACATTCCCTTCAAGTCCAGGTGGATCAGTAAAAACTCCATCTACATCTGACATCATTATCATTAATTCCGCTTGGACCTCCGCTGATAAAAACGCAGCCAGTGTGTCATTATCGTTGATAGTAATATCCTGAAAATTTGCCCCTCCATCATTTGATTTAAGCAGTTTTTGTAAATAACATCCCAATTTTTCCCAAATTATTTACCCCTTCAAGAGCATCGTAAACTTGGGCCGGTGCAGCTACTGCATCATTGGTATTTACTATTGGAACAATATTCAAGGCTAGAAGCTCCGTCATGGTCTGAAATAAATGCTTTCTGGTATATTCGTTTGAAAAATTTTCCTTGGTCACCAGTACCTACAAAGTATAATTTATTCATCATGCAAGCCTTGTGCTCTAGTGACTGCACAGTCTAAACCGTATAAATTTGTTTACGCAACCTCCACCTCACATATTTTTGGGTATTACCTGCGCAACCTTCAATCCATATTGCGCGAACATAGCTTCGTATAGGGACATCAGACCAGACTGACCAACAGCTGCAGCTGCTCTGGGCTCAAGGAGAATTTTATTGCCCTAAATGGAAAAATTCCAAATTATCAATAATTTGTATCCCCTTTAAATCCATTAAATCACAGTGTTTTCTCCAACTACGAGCAAACTCACGAGCACCTGGTGATCTTTTGCATGTAAAGTTTGTCTCATAGACATGGACATAACGATTTCTTGGAGTAGTTTTTGCTTCCCAAATGCAACCGCTCCGCTAGACACCATAATGATTTCGCGGCCACTATTTTGCAACGCTGCAACCTTCATTGATCATAATAAACGTGCATAAATTAAATTACTCCCGTCATCATTCAAGCCATTTTTAAAAAATAATTACCTGCTCCACCAACGATGCAACTCTTCCCAATGCCAATCCGCAGTTATCCTCCCGCGTTAGAACAGCGCTTCCTACTTTGACCACAATTCTTTTTGCATTTGCGATTTGCGCCCTTGATGCTATCGCATGTTTATGACAATGACCATAATTTGAGGAGTCTCGCGGCGAAACATAATCAAATTTAATAGCAGAAGTTGATAATACTCTACGGATATCCTGCATGAAAATCACTGGGTAAAGTATACAAAACCGGCTAAATTTATATGAAATGCAACAGGTTCTAAATTTCTTACCCGGACTATGAGACGAGTGCGAGGAGTAACCTCGAATAACCTTAGGAAAATCATTGGATAGGCCGTAAGAATCCTACAGAGTAATCTCTGGGAAAATTGCACCTTGTTTTTTAAAGTCCAGCTTAATAATAAATAGAATTTGAGAGTAAGTAAGTAGATAATTTAAACCGTCAAATTTTGTTGTAGAGGATGGCGCCCAAAGAGACGCAAAACAAATCCTACAGTACAATTATAGGGACGTGTGTGTATGGTCTAGTTGGTTTTGTCTTATGTTGTCTCAGAATCCAGTGGCAATAAGACAGCTTACCAAAATGTAATAACTTTTTCAGCTTAACTTACTTAATGTGTGAATGAATCTTATAATTTCCAGATATAACCACAATAATTTACTTCCTAGGCATATATCTATGCTTGTCATGGTTTCAGTAAGTACAGTTTCCAATGTAAAAGTCACTATGCCTCTAATATTTAAAGTTTTTTCGAACTAGCTGCAAAGAACTAGCTTTCCTATCCCATAAATAGATTTTGACCTTTGCAATGCAACTGCCACTCTGTTTTTACCGTGAGAGGTTATCACTACAAATGTTTTCCGTCAACTTCTGGATTTATTCTTGACCTATTTTATAAGCTGACCTGAGTTTGACCATCCCAATGCATTAATCTTCCTTAAACTAATAATTGAGAATTGTTTAGATTATTTGAAACTATAGAAAAATAGAATCACACCAAAAATGCACACATGCTAAGATAATAAATTCTGCAATATGTATTGATCCAAGCTACAGTTTGCACGAGTCTTACTCCGAAGCTTCTCAATCATTACCAATTCAATTATCCGGAAAGGTCGTGAAAAAGTCAAAAATGCACGTAAATACCAGTACATTTCAAAGTTGTCATTATATTAAAGGAATCTGGGTGAATGTTATTGTAAATTCATATTTTCATGCGGATTGGGTTCAAATAACAATAACACAATCTTTTTGCAATATGCCACTTAATGGGCGGGTGTGGAAGTCGAAATGGAATAAAATCTAAAGTGGCGTTTGATTGTTTATTATTGTAAGAGATGCATTAGTTCTACGGCGATTAAAAATACCAAATGTCATCACGAAAATATAAAATATTTGAATTTAACTTTAAATAATAACTCTACTTTTTCCCTTTCTATACATGCCACAGGGACCATAGTCCACTGTAATGTTTTTAAATCAATATGATGCTGAGGTAGTGAAGAAAGCGTGATATGATATGGGATTTTTTTCTACATAAACAACTTTGAATTGATCCCAAGAACAAAATCTATTGATAAAACACAGTTATAAAAGGATAGGTCTCATGTGAACACAAGGTAATAAACTGCGACAGGATATAAGATAAGGCTTACATCATCAAGAATTTCTTTTTTCTACAATATATGGTAAACTCAACCTGGATATTTTATTCAAATATTTGTATTATGATTTCTTAAAGACGAGCAAAATAAAATTATTATTGATTTTATTATTACTCGCAGCTCGCAGTGTCATTCAAGACAAATCCTATAATAATGGCTACCACAAAAAATCTTGAGCGAACATTTTTGAATGTCGTCGGCTAAAGTGCAAAAGGGGCTATAATTTTGTTTTTCCCATAACGTTACGAAAATTATAGCCCCTTTTGCACTTTAGGCGACGATGTTCAGTCACCAGTTTATATTGAGCTAATTCCTGATGAAAGTTTTTTGCAACTCGTTAAATATTTAACTCATACCACTCCAATAATTTTCCATATAGTGAAAACTGCTGTAGCTTCGAATAAGAGCAAAATAAATCTTATATTTTTATCGAGTAATTCTAATGATAAGGAAGTGTTTTCAACTGTTGCATTCGGTTCTGTAAGAATCTTTCGAGGGGTCAAGAGCCGAGTATTACAAGATGGAATTTTTTGAAAAAAACTTGAATTATTACTCTGACACATGAACAGAAGCCAGATCAAAATGTACATGCCTTTTCCAGTTTGTTATAATCATTTGTAAACAGCGTGCGTAAATGCAAGAAAGAACTGCCATCGAATCAAATCGTATAGGTTCATATGCCTCGCAATGCTAAAAATGAAAGAAAAGGTATATTACATGAGGAGGATTGCACAATTGTGTTATACTCTCTGCTTGACTATACGCTCTCAAGGCTTTCCGGATAGCTGAACCATATCTGCAGCGTAATGAGTTCTGAAAATGCTTAGGGGAAGTGAATGAATTATTACTATTATTAGAATTTACAATAAAACTACGTTGCTCCTACGTTAGCGCTTTTTTATTAATAGGATTAAAATACTCTTTACTTCCAGCAAATTACTGCCACGAGTTACAAGTCAATTATTATTTAATGGCGTGATGGTACAGCATTGATTTTTCTTTAAGCTGTGTGGGAAAGAGCTGGATCTTGCGTCACATTGGAACAGCTGATACATTCGTTTTAAAGTACTGGAATTATTTTATTTAATGCATAAATTCAGTCATGCAAGAAAGTTGGGTTGCGCATAGGGAGTTTTGGAGGCTGTGGCTGAACAATAAATTCCAAGAAGGTTATTGTCTTAAAAGAGAAGTACATAAATGGAGTAACAATAATAATTATTTTTAACATGCGTTTCTTATGGAGGCTGCATTTTGCAATGCCAAACACGAGTTAAAGTTTGCAATGTAATTCATTCAGAATTTGCAATTTGATTCTCGAGTAAAATAATACTCGTTGTGTAGCTGAGTACTTACTTGCTTATTTCTCCGGAATTTTTATTGTGAATTGTGACTTTCTCACTGCGGCAATGCAACTCAAAGCATTCACTGCGTGTTACATCACCATTTATTGTTTAGTCGAATTGT
Source organism: Spatulosminthurus flaviceps (assembly GCA_034693705.1). Lineage (NCBI taxonomy): Eukaryota > Metazoa > Arthropoda > Collembola > Symphypleona > Sminthuridae > Spatulosminthurus > Spatulosminthurus flaviceps. The sequence goes on from JAQFXU010002519.1 coordinate 7,100, forward strand.
CGTATTCTGGGTAGTGAGTTAGTGAGGGTTTATTTAAATGTCAACAAGACCTAAATCATACTAAACTAGTAAGTACATAGTCGGTACTGATTCTCATTTCCTCCACTCATTCCCACATTGGGATGTAGAATAATTCAGTCAAGTGGGCTTGATTCGCTAGCATTATTTTTCCTAAGACATAGCGGGCAGTGTCGGAGGCAGTATCAGAGTACCCCCGTTTGAAATTTAACAACATGGCAGGTATGTAATCAGTACGAGCAGATTTGAACCTTGTACAAATAAAATACAGATCTTCATAGTTTTGAGAAACATTTAATTTATAAATGAATTTGTCAATAGAATACAATCACAATTTTTTTACTGTTAGTCAAACCTTGGTAGAACCGATTTTAACAACTCGTTGTTAGTTGTTTTTTAGAGCTCCCGTGTTAAATTAGACACCGATTTAACTATTAGAATTGTTATCATACATTCCGTCTCTATGATGATTGTGATAACCCCGACGATATAACGAACAAGGCCGTTACTCAGTGCTACCCCCCGTTTACGGCAGCAATTTTTCGGTCCCTTGAGATACTCTTGTATCGAGGTTTGACTTTATAACCGGACACATTAAGCATAGGTGAAGTATAACAAAATACCGTACTCTTTATGATCACAGATTTTTGTGGAAGTCATGAATTATGCTGGAACTGCTTGCTGGCCCAATGCATTTGGTATCCTGGAAAGCATGTTAATGGGACGTGTATGAGCCACAGGCAGAGTCTGGATGTGCCTGGAAATGGCAACTCAGCCTACATTTTTGGTATAGAAAATAAAAATTCTTGCCATGGAGTAATGGAAGAAATACATGGAGAAAGTAGAACCAATTTTACGGGGAAAATGCTGTTCAAGCATTCTTACGAAGAACGGGAGGCATATTTGGAAGAATTTATGACCATACTATGTGGAGGTAAATTTTATGACATTTAAATTACATTTTGCGTTATGTATGGAAAGATTTACAGAGGCACCCTTTCAAGATGATAACATTATCTTCGTGCCTTCCTACCGTTTGGCAAGATAACGAATCTGAACGACTCTTAACATTATTTAATACTTTACGAGTATTTTGAGGTTCTAACAAAGAAGTTCATTGTCCTTCGTTAAATGCTGAACAGCGTTAGCTTCATTATTGTTTTCGGGGTAAATTTTGAGCATGTAGTGTAATTGAATAGGCTTGCAGGGGAACTATCTGGGGTGTATTTTGAAGATGAACAGCCATATTGTCATGGAGCATGAAGTATTGTAGGCGAACCTGGTCTGGTGCAATGTAATAAGTGCATGTAAAAGCAGCACTCTGTTAGCGCGGCTGTTGGATATATTCGTGGCGTGATGTGTATTTGCAGAAGTTAATACCTACTCTATAGTTGGTGTGTTGTGGAAAAGTAAAAAAAATTCAGGGGATAACGTATTATCGCAGCCAGCATAATTTACATGGAATTTAGAAGTATTTTTAATTTAAATGCTTCATTTTGCGTTTCGCATTCTCTGGCGTTTATCGCAGTTTGAACATTTGCAACTTTTTCTAAAATATGCAACTGCACTAACACCACTAGATGTAAAACATATGTTTTTAGTATGTACATGCTACACCATCATTTTGACATCAAGTTGAAAATGTATAGCCCAGCAGGTGCAACATTTTATATACGTTACGTTTGAGCCCCCTACGTGATGTCGACCGAAATTTCGACTGAATCTGTCGGGAATTTCAATCACAGCAGCTAAAATTTAGGTAGCATCGGTTAAATTTTTGCACGCATCAACCAAACATGCATTGATAACATTTTAGCCTCATCGACCTAGATTGTCTGCATCGGATTTACATCGTCATCGTCATCAATTTAGTTACAGTAGCCACAGTGGCACTGATAATGGTGTGGTTCTAAATAGCCTATCTTTATTGCAAGATATCCTACGAGTCGATCTACATCTTATTATAAACTTGAATGCAATGAACAATCAGTTATATAGCCTAACCTGAATTTTTAAAACAAATCGTATAAGTTAGCATTGACTCGCCGCATACATAACGTATTTCCTTGATTAGTAAGCTGTTTAACCAATTATTATTCTTTCATTTATTCCTACACTTGCAGTTTTGCTGGTCCTGATCTTACTTTTGATTGCTGGTTTGATGTACTGGAGCTTCAACGCATTGCAAAAGGGTAAACGGAAGGGATTGTTACCCCCTATTCGTTTTAAACTTCTGATGATGCCAAAAGAAGATCGACGCCCTATAATACCGCTTGCCGCCACCCACTCTGTTTGTAATACGTAATTTTAAGATTTGGGTAGTAAAGCAGTTTATTTTCAAATAACTTGATTGAGTTTGCTGTACGTTTGCAATTTGCACAGAAGAATCATCATCACACAAAAAATGACAACCATGATCCATTGCATGATAAATGAAGGGTCAAATGGTGTTTCCAAGATAATTGGCTACACCCAAAAAAAATGCTCAACTCTAGAATTTTATTATTATCAGCAAAATAATTATTGTAGGTTCGAAGACGCGTGTATTTTGTTAAAATGTTTTGAAAATGGCAATTATCTTGAAAACTGTACCGCTAAAATACCAAAAATCGTTAGACTCACTGGTTCAAAAGTTTAGAGCGATTCCTTTTCTCAATTTCGTAGTATCATTTGTGATCGCGTATCTAACGGGCTTCTGATGAGAATTTTATACAATGTTTTAATGCAGACAAGTAAGTCTTTTACTTATGACCCCTATCAGAATATGGCCAAGGACATGCAGGGATTCCTTCTTGGTACCATACGGAAGCTTTTAGAGGAAATTGTCAACGTTTGAATTCGTTGCTGCTTGTATTTGTACGCCCCAAAAAATACTGTTTAGCATACGCCATATTTATATTATTAGATTATATTCTAAAATTAAAATGAGTCATAAACCTTGTTTACTGATGTTGGATCACGAGTTACAGCAGCTATTAGAAAACTTATAATAATATCGGTTTGTTCATATGGTGACAAAATTTCCTTGTCTGAAATGTTTTTTGGAATTATTATTTTTACTCACGATATTGATTGTTCTTGTATGGGGTATCAGTGCCACTTCTCTGGACATGCACTGCAACGATTCTTTCTGAGTGCAAAAAATGTTTGTTCAATATTAAGAAATTTCCAGCAAAACTTTTTCCAAATTTTCAAAATGGGCAGCTATTTTATAAATAAGCTACATAAATATCCATCATTTGAAATTGAGTTTTCATTGAGCTGCAACGGTTAAATAAGTTGTATTTTAAGAAAATAATGCTTTTGTTTTAATTACTTTTCTTCAGCTAAAATCTGCATTTAAAAAACAGTGGAACATTTTGAAGAAGAAGAACCAACTCATAAGTTTATTCATCCACATCGTAACGTAACCATCATGATAAACCATGATGTTGTAACAGCACTGAGAACAAAAAACTGAACAGGATAAAATATTTAAAAGCGATAATTTAAAAACTCATAATACATGGCTGGATAGTAATAAAAGTAATAACAATAACTGCTTCTACTGATAGAGTGGTAGAGTTGTGTATTAGCCACTGCTTTTGTAAACAGAGACAAATGCGGTACTCTGAATGATTCCTTCCGAGTTTTTAGCAGAGCAGATGTACTTTCCTTGTCTTCGCGGGGTAACTCCTATAATCTGAATCCAACTTGTAGTCATCATTTGTTCCGGTCCTCCGCGGTTTACGATAACAATAGACGAATCGTCACCTGTGGACATTTAGGAGTACATCTAAGTAGTGTTCTACAATGCCAGTGGCTGAACACTGGCACGCTTTGAGCAGTGCCACTTCTCACACTGGAAAGCGGCCATTTTCAATGTATAAGCATAGGCTGCCAGTGCCAAAACTGGCATTTTTAAAAATTGATCACAGCGTGCCAGTGTTCAGCCACTGGCATTGTAGAACACTACATCTAAGTTGTAAATTAAGTTATCAATATATGCAATTCTTATCAGGCTTGAGATTTATCTGACGGGTTTTGTCTACAACTCAACATAGATTGCTTTGAGGAAAGGCAAAGGCGTTTGCAAAAACCAACGTACGATACTTGCCTTTAAGTTTTCATAATCAAGCACATTTAGTTCTAGCTCAACAGTTGTTTGTCTTACTCACTATAATATTCTAATTGCACAAAAATAAATCAAAGTTTACTACATTTCTTACTTTTTTTTGCTGAATATTTTACTTCCTCGGGCCTGTGTTTAAAAGAACCATAAAAGTGATTAATTCATATTAAAATACCTGGCAGAACCATAGAGTTGCTTCGAGCACCATCAGCAATGAATTCCCAGTGAACAACCGGGGCAGGATAACCTCGTACTTCACAACTTAAAGCCACCTCATTACCAATAGCAATGGATGCGTTTTCCACGGGTGTTGGTATCCACGGGGCTGCGTTGTCATGAAAATTTTATACATGTAAGGCAACATTCACTGGTAAATTGCAATAATTCTCCGGTAATAATTAGTACAACATCTACTGTCCCTCTAAAGTGCCCAAGCGTGGGAAGAAATATTAACGACAAAATTCTGTATCTTTAGGGTACCTGACACACAAGGTGACCACATTGCCACTAATAAGTCAGGCTTAGCACTCGCAGCTTCCCTGAGTTTGCATTCACTGCTGTAAGTTCGGTTATCATTTCCGCATACTATTCTCTTGTCTCGGCACTCACATAGAGCCTCTGGTGAATCCTTTAATCATTGAATTTTCAGCTTTAATAACCCCGGATTAAATAATAATGGTGGCATAGAACTTTAAAATATTCTTCTTACAAATAGTTCCAGATCACTCCTTAATTTGCAAGTCAGCCCAGGACCACAAATTCCAATGTCCGGGTTGTAAGGTAAGTTTAAAATAGCATCATTGCACCTATTGCCCTCACCAGCCCCGCAAATGAGGCAGCAATTGCATCTGTCCAGAACCTGTAATAGTCAATAAAAAAATTTACATGGTATTGTTTGAGCTTTTTACTTAAAAATTACATTTTGTTCATGGTTACAAAGGAACAAAGTTGGTTACAAGTTAGTACAAGGAGAATGAAACTGGTGGAAAAGAAAACTCACTAGTCCCGTTGGACAACTGGAAAGATCCGGAGTGACGCAATCTTCTTTGTCACATTCATCGTCACAACCATAAGCAGAACTGATTTTTGGTGGTTCTATCTTGGGGTTCCGACTTAAAAATTTACTTAGTTTAGGTGGTAATTTATCCTCGGCAGATTGATCATCCTCTGGAGTCGAAATATTAGCCTCGGTCGCTTCGACTGAGGTGACTGTTGTGACGTCCTCTTCCGGAGTAGTTTCAACAATTTCTTCCTCGGGGGTAGTGGTTGTTTCTACTGGAATGGGCGTTGTGGGTGCTGCAGTAGTGGCTACTTTCTTCCTCCTCACGGATGACACTTTTGAACGTGTCTTGGAACGTTGGGACAGAACGCTAGCGCTGAAAGTTGCAAGAACTAACACGAGAATAATCAAACAAGTTAACTTGGCCATGTTAGGCTGACAGATGAGAAAACTTCAGGAAATGTCACTGGCCTTAATGCAGTGTGGGTTGGTCGACTTTCGTCTTGAATCTGACTGCTATCAAAATAGTAGCTTCAAGAATACCGAAACGTTTACTTTACTGGCTTAACCTTATCAATTCGCACATGGAAACTCTATTCAAACAGTTTGAGTCTTCAGTTAGCATGAATCAGAGAGCTAGTCTTAAAAACCAGTTCATTGTACTGTTGCACATCAATGTATAACCTCTAGAACTTACTGTAATTTTGATAAGCAATTTATTGCGAATTTCATTTCACATGGTGCTCCAATTGAATAGGATTAGAAAAACGCACACATTCCAATTTTCAAGCATAAGTAAATAATGCATGAAAATAATTTTTAAGATGCAGTAAAAAGCTAAGCAGGGACAGTCTAAATAAAATTCAATGTAATTTTTTCTCATAAAAATACATGATCACACTAATGAGCCCTAATTATAACGGAAGCACCACTAACAATAAGTACTGTTTAACTACCGTCCAAATATTTTCTTGATGGACAGCACAGGCTTTGATGGTTCAAATATATACGTTGAAGGGGGAATCCTCTGAAATAATAACGCATTTGATGCAATCAAATGACCTAAAATTAGAGCACAATGTTGGTACGCACGTATATAAGTCCAAGTCATATGATGGTCATTTTCATTTGTATACAAAACTTCTAGAAAATACTGCTTACAATTCTGTGCAGACGAGTAAATACTTTGTATCATTTTGTAAGTAGAGATAAAATGTCATTCATTTCTAAAATATCGCTCAATCCAGCACGTTCTATTCCTTGAGATATACGCTTCATGGACGTCTTGAAGAAGGCTATTATAAAGGTAAACTACTGACTGCTGTACATTTCGCACCTGAACTGACAGGCTTTCATTGTTATGGAAATTCACATTTCTAACAATGTTTGATTTCACCATTCTAACTCGTATACATATACCGTGTCAATTCACAATACATGGGGAGCAACAACTTGATAAAAGGGTTTATTTCATTCTGATGGTCTTTATTCTTTATATCAATACAAATGCCTGTGCTGCTCCTGGGCGATGAGGGCAACGTGATACCTGCCACTGAATATATCAAAATAATCTAGAAACTAACAAATCAAGATACTTCGTACAGATGTTTTACAAAAACAAAATTATTGACGAGCTTTATTAATGAGCAGGGCAAAATATTTGAGTAGTCAACCCACCAAGACTTTACTTTATTTTAATGTTTTCAAAACTTATCATTAACACAAAAAATTCAATGACGTACAAGTAAAACTACTTCATGTTAGAAGATTGCACTCCGTTTCTTAGAATCAGAAGTTGTAATACCATAAATTGTTCTCTTCCTTAAATTTAGGGTGTAAATTTGTGTGATGAAACTTTCAACAATGTATCTCATCCGACAAAAATTTACGCAGGGACACATTTTGGCTGGACTCTCCTGTCTAAACTTTCGTTGCCTGAATAACTTAGCAACTATTATCTAACACGAGGAAAACCGCATCTTCAACATTACAGCACCCACTTAATAGTTCTTTGATTTTAAATGCTTTCACGACGGTGATGTAGTCGAGAAAGACACATGCACTAAGATTGCTTAAAACCGTTTTCAAAAATAAATGAGCGTGATTGACTTAAACGTGCACTAACCAAACATACAGTTCCAATAATACCGGCATAAATTTTGAGTTTTATAAACTTCGGGATTACTAACAATAAAATGAGATACATCAGTTTTTTGACTCGACTTGGACGGCAGGTGACTCGTGCTCAATGCTTAGACAAGTTTCTTGGATACGAAGAAAGACTTCAAGTGTCGCATCTGCCAGTAACCCATAGCAAGTAAAACAGATAACTGAGCTATTGACCACCACACCACACGCTGGTTAGTACTTTCGCTGGTTTGCCTGAACCGCTCCTCTCGGTACTGTAAAAAAGAAATGGAAATTAATTATTCTCACTAACCCCAACAATGAACTATGAACGACTCTTAGTTTTAGATAGGATATTAACTCATATAATATGAGTTATATCCTTGCTTGCATTTACAGATAGATGATTACTACTATCACTCCTAACGCAAGAAAAAGGTAGTTCGATTGAATCCATCCCACAACTCAATCAACCATGCTTCCAAGGTTATCATTAACTCACTCTTTGATAGTTCTGTTCCTTTGTGATCTGATCCACCTGATCCAGTAGTTGTCTGATGCGTAACTGCAATTCAGTTAATTTTTCTTTCCGTGCGACATTCGCATAATCTATGGCATGTTCTCCTACTTGAATATCCAAATGCACTCGCTGAAATAAAAATTCACACATTAATAAAAGACCAAAAGTTGTTGTAAAAGACAAGAAGCATATTCTTAAAGAATTATTATTACCAACTGAGAGCCAGCAAACCACTTGGTAGAATTCGAGTACAGGCAAATCACATGTTCTCCTGGAGTATGTGAAGTAAACGTGAATCTCCCTTCAGTACTATACACTTTGGATAATACCGTTTTGTCCTCCGGATCCTTCACTTCAACATGCATACCAATGCTCGGATTGGAAGCAATATATCCTCCAGTCTTGGGATCATGAAGCTCTACCTTGTAAATACCTACAGACAAACAAATATCAGAAATAAAAAACCATCCACACTCTGGTCAATACAAACAAACATCCTCTTCCATACATAAATAGACCTCATCCTTCAAATTGTTCATATAAAACGTATCTCAAAAAACTACAAAATTCTTAAGCACCCCCCCCCCCCCGAATCCACCCTCATTAAAAATCTAGCATCCCCAAAAACCTAAATACCTGTCAATATGTCAATAACACTACTTTGCATAATGGCCTATGGATATCCGTCTACCATTTACAAACAGCCTGGTCAATAACCCGGTCAATAATTCAAATATTCAATATTTTTACACATGAATCATAACTCACAACCCACGTTTAATAAACCTAAAATCTTTTCCAAATCACAATTTCTAACTAAATTCCCATGAAATATATTCTAATGTATGAAATAAGCCGTGTTCCACCTGTCACAGTTGTATCATCCGGAATTTCTTCAATAAAACATTTCCTCTCGGTTTCTCCTATATGGAAATATAAACCTTGAACCGCAGATATGGAAATAATTATAAGAACTGCTACGGGCAAATTTTCAGACAGCTTCATTTCGACACAAATATATTTTTTAATTTTCAAAAACTCAAAATCACATTCAACACGACCACAACCACCACCGTTACTGTCCCTCTCTCTGACACGTACTCATTTCCTCACTATATGCCTTTTGTTATAGTGGAGCGTCTTGCCACACAGTTCAGCTGTAATTAACTTATAGGAAAGTTCAACGCAGTAAGAGTCCTACACACATATGTTTTACGTACGTATATATGCGTTATGCGTTCGCAGAGAGTTAAATTGCAACTTTAAAGTTTCCCTCTCCTCTACAAATGAAATAGAATGCAACACATCATCAGTGATATCTCAACTCCACGCAAGGTCTATACTTTCTCTAAAGAACAGCGCCATATTCAAAATCATTCTCCTTTTGGCTGAAAAAAATAAAAAGTGACAAAAATAATACGGGATAATAGCAGATGGTGTGAGAAAAAATAGATTCTATAGAGTTTAAATTTAAAACGTTAAAACAATAAACCTTTCATTGTCAAATCCCTTAGAAGATTATCCATGAATTGAAGAATATCTTGTTACACGTCCGCATACGTAAATAATGCGTAAATAATCATTCATTTCACTCAGAGCAGAGATCGTTTATCGGCTGAATTTAGTATTGTTCAAATTAATGTTCGTATATAGATAACAGCTGTGTTTGAATTTCGGAACATCCTGTAACATTGTATGAACAAACTTTTAAGGGAGAAAGTAAGAAAGAGGGACGGACATTTGATAATTATTGAAGTTTTTGACGAAGAAAGTGCAGAGACTAGTTTGTGAGAAGAGGAACGAAATGAGCTCACTGAAAGACAGCAGATAAAGTGATAAAGAGTGAAGGAAAATCTTGAGAAGTATTAAAAAGTTCGTATTTTTGGAGTTGTAGCTGATAGTTAACTGAAATAAATATGGAAGACTACTTGCTATATTTCGCGCTGGCTGGCTTAATCGGCTTAGTCACAACGGCCCTTACATTATTTATGAATAAGCCTAGTAATTCACAGGAAGAACAACCGAGAAGAGCGCCTGAAAATGGGAATCAAAACCAACGAGCTGGACCAAGGGTGGCCAGGGGAAATAGGATAAGAGGACAGAGGAGGAACATTGGTAATTAATGTTTTATTTGTTATTATTGTATTTGTGGTTTGGGGAATGGAAATTTGAAGGCAGGTTTGAACAAGGTTATTATTAATTGTAGTTGACTCTGATGAGGAGCAAGAAGAGGAAGCTGGAGCAGCTCGGGCGGATGATTCCGACGGGGAATTGGAAGCTATGCTAAATGATCCTAAACTGGGAGCGAAGAAGCGAGAGAAATTAAAGCTGAAAGCAGAGAAGAAAGTTCACCGAGAGGTGAAATGTTTTGGATATTTTACCATTATTTTGGATGGCTAGTTAGTAGCCAGAATATACTGAAAAGAAAATTAAGTTAAATGGGAAATCGGGGATCCCATGATTTAAGATATTTTTTTTGTTCAGCGTATGAATTATTGGGATTAGTGTTAAGTACAGATCATATTCGTTATTTATCTCCCTGGTATGTCAGTGCTGCTACGGGCTTAATTAAGTTCATTCAGGATGGGATCTTTTATATACCAATAATTCATACCAAAATTTACCGATGTTCATTCAGTAATATTCAGCAATTTTTTGCCCTAGGCTGAGGAGCGAGCAAGGGAGGAGAAAAAGGTGCGAGAATTAAAGAGAGAAGAAGAGCGGAAAAAGTAAGTAAGCTTGTATAACTAGGATCAATCACGACTTTGCTCGATGGTAAGGGAATTTACCAAAATATTTTTATTCTTTTTGGTGGTGCTTGGTAAGGTTTGGGAAAAATAATGAAAAAATTCCTACGTGCGCCCCCCCGGCTGGGGGAATTTTCCCATTTCCAAGTTGGCAAAATTTCCAAATTTTAAAATTTCGGTGCCATGTCCATAACTTCGGCATTTATGGTCCGATTCGGATAAAATTTGATATGTGGGGTTTTCAGACGATTTTAGTAGGGGTGTCTTGTTTCAATTTGTCATTTTCCTGAAAAACTGAAAAAACCGAAAATCGGTTTTTCGAAAAACTAAGACTAGATATCCCCACTCATTTTGCCTCAAAAGCTTAAGTTTCAAATTTCAGGTCATTCGGATCAACCAGTACTGAGATATAGCTTTGCCAACTTGGAAATGGGAAAATTCCCCCAGCCGGGGGGGGCGCACGTAGGAATTTTTTCATTATTTTTCCCAAACCTTACCAAGCACAGCCAACAAGAAAAAAAATATTTTGGTGAATTCCCTTACCATCGAGCAAAGTCGTGATTGACCCTAGTTATACAAGCTCAAGTACAATCATAAATGTTAGTTGGAATGTGGGGTATCTGTTCTGGAATACCTGATCTAATAAGTAATGGCTAGAGAGATATTTTAGGATTGCTTTTCGTGTCTTAAAATGTTTATTACGCTTTCGTTTCGTAGGCTGGATGAGCAAGAAGCCGAAAATGAAAGACTTAGACTGGAGGAAGAAAAACGACTTCGAGAAGAACAAGCTCAGAGAGAGTTGGAAGCTTACAATCAGATGAAAATGGAATTTACTGTGGAGGGAGAGGGTTGTGATGTTGCGGATGCTGAAGAAGAGGAAGACCTTTTAGAGAAATTTGTTAACCACATAAAGGTACATACTTGAAAGTATATTCATGTGCATCTGCATATATTTTTCGGGTTTTAATGCAAGCTTTTACTCGAAGAAAAAATGTGAATCATTGTAGTGATCAATAATGACTTCATTTCAAGTATGAATCGGCTCATTTAACCAGAGAAAATCTTTCGAACCTAAGATTTTTCACCCAAACAAATTTTTACCCCGTTATTTCTGACCCAAGAAGTATTTCCTCTAAAGATTTTCGACCCAACAAAATTTTAAATCAAAAATTTACATCGAGAAGTATCTCGACCGTTAATATTTGAGCCAAGAGTATAATTCAAATGTTCTGCTATTGGTTGCTGCCAATTTTAAAACTGCAAACTTTACTTACATATTTCACGCAGTAACTCTGTGGTTTACCAGTTGAAGCAGCGAGTTGTGCAGTGTGACCAAATGGTATTGCAAAGAAGATTTTTCTTTCAGTACTTTCGTTTATTTATTTCAGACCAAAAAAGTTATTCTGTTCGAGGAATTAGCGACTCAGTTTGGTTTGAAGGTCCCTGACGCTATCGACCGGGTCACACAGTTAGTTGCTAATGAACGTATCACAGGTACAGTTGCCAACATATTTTTACATTGTTACTTACTTTTGTTCAGGATTTAGTTTTTTACATTACATTGCTTGATTACAGGTGTAATGGATGATAGGGGCAAATTTATTTACATTTCGGAGGAGGAGTTGCAAAAATTCGCCAAGTTTATTAAACAGAGAGGCCGTGTTTCTATTGCTGAAATTGTTGAAAATTCTAGTTCTATAATTAACATCACACCCGACCAGCAGCCTGTAAGTGTAAATTGAACACGGCTACACGAAAGTTCATTTTCATGGTTTTTAGAATAACCTGTACATGTACCTTTTGATACGGCTTGTTTGAAGCCGGAAATTTTCGAATAAATCATGAATCGTGATTATATGCGTTATTTTATTTTATTTAATAAGATTATTATGTAGTTATATTTAGCATGCATTGAATTTTTGTAGGAATGATTTAATGATCGCTGACAGCACATTCACAAATCAGTTGTTATTTAATTGGTTGCCGAAGCGTTTAAAAAAAATTTGTATACCCTTATTGAGTACAGTATTGCTTGCTTGTTGGTATGAATCCATACCATGTATTAATTTTAGTCTGTATTTCAGTCTTTGGCAAGGGTAGGGAGGGATGATTGAAGCGGAACCAAACCAACTTATTCACTATATCGCACAACACCCTGGCGCATGTTATTTCAATGAAAATTCCAATTTTAAACATTATGGTTCTAAAAGATTTTTACGTCATAAAGTGTACACATTTTTGTAATACTGAAATGGTCGAATTTTCCCCATAAGTCGAAGTGGCGCAAAATGCAATGTATGGATGTTTTCGTACAAAACAACATATTTTTTCTGATTTTTCTACACTAATCTTACTTTGCTGGGAACAATGGACTGAATGTATTGAAAAGGAATTGAATGTATGAAACATGGGGTAAATGGGAAATGGGAACATTAGTTCTGGGTTCAAAAAGTTGTTGGTTTGGCAAAACTATAAGTCAGCGTACACCAAAATTCTGTACTTTTAATTTTTATAGAATTCCCCGTCCAGTGACGTCCACGGCTTTATAATCAGGCTTTTTTTTCCTGCGTGTTAAAAACTAACGCTCAGGAATTTCAGGAATTTACCGATTTTGCAGGAAAACGACAGGAATTTGAGGTTTTAAAATAAAACATGCAGGGAATTTTCCTCTTAGCGATTCCTGCA